>SJXQ01006422.1:562812-594092 GCA_006408695.1 Aepyceros melampus
CCCCCCATGCGGCCTCCAAGACATTGTCCAGACTCTGCCTGAAAATTTCCTCTATATTCCGCTTGCCCTTGGGGTCCAAATCACCTGCTTTAATGTTCGGTGGCCCACGGGTGGTATGCACAAGCGTGCATGTGTGTGCTCATTTGTAGGATCATTTTCTTTTCATACTGAGTTTATACAGTATAAGAATGTAGGGATCAAGTTTCTTTCTGCCTCTCAGCCTCAAAAGAACATAGATCTAACAGAACATTAATCTTAATCCTTATAGATTTCATTCATTAAAAATAAAAAAACAAAGGACTTCTCTGGTGGTCCAGTGGTTCAGAATCCACCTTCCAATTTCCAGTGCAGGGTATATGGGTTTGATCCTTGTTCAGAAACTAAGATCCCACTTGCCAGAGGGCCGCTAAGCCCTTGAATCACAATGGCTGAGCCCTCAAGCCACAGCTAGAGAAATCTGCGTGCCTCAGTGAAAGATCCCTCATGCTGCAACTAAGACCCAACACAGCCAAATAAATAAATACTAAAAAAATCAACAGCAAACATTTGTTAAACACCTACTGTATACCAGATACCACAACCAGCCTTGTTGGGCTGGGCTAGACTCTAATTGACTGTTGATGGATGAGCAAATGTGAAAAGAGAATTAAGAAAAATCTAATAGATTAGTGCCCATGCATTTATTGCAACTCAAACCTCCACAATCCCAAATTTTACCTAACACACCAAAGGATACAATCAGTCACAAATAAAATTAAATATGAAATTGAAATATAGATTATACAGCTTAGGGTTTTCTGATTAGCTGGCTTGTTAGGAGGGATCTATTCTTAAGTTTGTATCTTTATAATGGGATAGTCTTGCTGGGCTATGAGGCAAAGAATAATTATCATAATAGCCATATAACTGAACTTTTAAAATAGGCTTTACTTACAATGTGTTTAATGTCCAGAACACACTGCCAAGGCAGGTCTTCTCCTACCCATCACTCTGAAAGGGGAATTGAGGCTCGCGTGAGTTTAACCATTTGCCCAAGGGGCAAGGAAGCCAGATTGCAGGCTAGGCCCCAAATCTATATTCTTTATTGGTTTCTATCTCTCAACTTCTGAACTTCTAAAATTATAGGAATAGAGAGATATTTTGACCTTGTAGACATACATTTTCTGTAAGGCCAGAAATAAGTAAGTGAAAATTAATCTGACAATCTCTAAGCAGATTGAAAATACCCCTCTGTTCCCCTTGGATTCAACTCCCATAATTGTTCCACTCATTGGCAGCTGATCCATTTAAATAACTCACAGCCTTTCATGAGGCCTATTGCTTGGAGTTGGTGTTTGCTTGATGAGGGTTCTGACTGATGGGAGATTGCAGGCTGATGTGTTCCAGAGACAGACACAAACTGTCACCTTCCCCAGCATCTTAAGGTAAGTCTCTCTTAAGATCTCACTCTTATGTAAAACAAATTTTGGATATTCTGGGATATATGTGTATTCTCAGTCTTCCTGTGACCAAGGGAGAGGGTGGACCGTGTCTCCTGGGACACCTGGAGACACTGTGTTCTAAGTTACAAATCTGGCTGGAACTGTGGGTTCTAAGGGTCTACGTGGAGCCCCTGCCTCCCTGCCCTCAAGGACAGAGCTCCTATCACCTTTCCAGGCCCACTGGGACTCAGATCTCCTGCTACTAAGGAGAGGGACTCTAGTTCCTCCCAGTCACTTGCTGAGGATAGAAAATTCTACTAGTGGGCAAAGTGGCCAGGTGTTTTGAAGATAAGAGAAAAGAGGTATATTTCTGGAGATAAGAAGTTAAGGATGGGAAGAGGGGCTAGGAGGGAGTAAGATGGTGGTAACCTCAACAGACAGGAATGAAGAAAGGCTCTGAGGAGTGATGGGAAGAAAGTTGCTGCTGCTGCTGTTTAGTTACTCCAGTTGTGTCCAACTCATTTGTGATCCTGTGGACTGTAGCCCATAAGGCTCCTTTGTCCATGTGATTCTCCAGGCAGGAATACTGGGGTGGACTGCCATTTCCTCCTCCAGGGGATCTTCTGACTCAGGGATTGAACTTGCATCTCCTGCTTGGAAGGCAGATTCTTTACTACTGGGCTTCCTGGAAAACCCGGAAGAAAGAAACATACCCAATTCTCAGAAAGGGAGAATTCCCTCAGACCTAAGAGTTGGACCATAAAGAAGGCTGAGTGTCAAAGAATTGAAGCTTTCCAGCTGTGGTGCTGAAGTAGACTCTTGAGAGCCCTTTGGACAGCAAGGAGATCAAACCAGTCAATCCTAAAGGAAATCAACCCTGAATACTCATTGGAAGGACTGATGCTGAAGCTGAAGCTCCAGTACTTTGGCCACCTGATGAGAAAAGCTGACTCATTTGAAAAGACCCTGATGCTAGGAAAGATTTAAGGTGGAAGGAGAAGAGGGTGACAGAAGATGAGATGGTTGGATGATATCACTGATTCAATGGACATGACCTTGGGCAAACTCTGGGAGATGGTGAGGGACAGGTAGGCCTGGTGTGTGGCAGTCCATGGGGTCGCAAAGAGTCAGACATGACTTGGCGACTGACCAGCAACCACAAGGTAAGAAATACAAGGTGACAACAGGCCTTGAGGCTACACCTGCTGAAAGGGAAGCATGGAAGGGAAACCAGGAAGGGGCACCAGGTGGGACCACCTTCTGAATAGGGCGGGAAGGGGCTGAGGGTTCTTCCACAGGTTGGCTTCAGCCAGGCTTTGTGCAGATTGTGGCTACTCAAATTAGATGGATCTTAAGATGTTGGATTCCCCAGCTTGTTGGGCTGACCTTGAACCTGGAAGCAATTTCAGCTTTCAGGATCAGTCCTCCTTTCCCAGACTTTCTGCTTCCCACGTCCTCACTGTCATCATACATCACTGGATTCCCTCCCCAGCAGGGGCCCTCCCCAGACCTGAACCTGAATCTGTGTTAGAACTCAACCCCGCAATGACTCAGATACAGCGAAGTCTGAGAGGCAAGCTTGAGGACTGTAAGCTTGATATGTGGGCACAGGGTGGCGTCTACTATGCTGACTGTTCTGATCCCGAGCACAAGGCTGGACACGCGAAGGGACCTTAAGAGATGTGCATTGAAGGCCTGAGCTCATGAATCTCTGCAGGAGCAAGGATGATGGGGGTGGGGAAGGGGGTCTAGGGAAGGGAAGAAGGGGATCAATCAATTTGAGTACGCTGCAAGGATTAGGAGAGGAGAGAGAAGGCTAGAAGCCAGAAACTCTGAACTCTAATAAAATCAGAACTATTGGTAAAACTTTTATGTGGACGGTAGCCTGTCTATGAGAAAGCCATCCTGCAGGACACACATATTGATCTCTCTTGCAAATTCTTAAATGTGGCAAAAACCTGTCTCCATGGAGGGGTCATTCCCCTGGAAAAAACAGCCCAGAGCAGAGTAGCCAGATGGAAAGGCAGGAGCAGGGGAGAGACGAGAGGTGTGGGTCTCAGGTTTGGGAGAGGGCAGGTGGGAGGAGGCTGTCTTGCTGCTGCGCGGTTGCTGAGAAGACTGAAGAAAGGTGAGAGCAGGTAGCGAGAGAAGGGCACGGCCTTCACTCAGAGGTTCCAGGCTCAGACGGCACACGAGTGGGGCACCTTAAGCTTACAGAGCTTTTGCCTGTATCCTCTCTGCCTTTCATTTTCAGGAGATGAAAACACTCAGGCCAGTGGGACAGGTGGCAGCATTGGGAGACACGTTCAGAAGGTGGACATGCTCAGGAGTAAGAGGGACAGGGTGGCCTGGTAACAGGCAGGTTCCCACGTGAGTTCCCAGACGGCACCTGATTGCTGGCGGGTCATGGGGCTTGGGGCAGCTGCTGGCCATCCCTCCTTCAGGATCAAGTAGGAGAGAGGCTGGTGGTGCCCGTGTTTGGCTGAGTCAGCCCTGGTGATGGAAAAGATGGCCTGATTAGTTCCCCAGTTAGCAAATAGCAAATGTTGTGGATAGCAAATGTTGGTCTTGGCTCATGGTGTCATGTGGTGGGCTTGGGCCCGGCTATGTTCCTGGGTCCATCACTTCTGAGCAGGGGGAGGGGCAACTATGGGAAACCAGCTTCACTCTTGCAGCTCCTGCTTCCTCAGGGTAAACCTGTCATACACTCACTCATTCCATTTAATTCTTAAACCATGCCTGTGATGGAACCTTAGGGCAGGACACAGAAAGAGCTGGATTGGTCATGCTCTGACCTGCTGCATTGTGCTGCAGGGGAGAGGGGGCTACAGAGGCCCCAAGTGGGCGCTCTGGAGCCAGACCTGAATCCCAGCTCCCGGCTAATTAGCTGTGTGACCTTGAGCAAGTTACTTCATCTCTCTGAACCTCAGTTTCCTCATCTCTAAAACAAGTTTAATTATAATAGGCATCTCAAAAAGTTGTTCTGGGGATTACAATGAGGTGCCATAAGTAAATCCTTTAGAATTGTGCCTGGAATTAGTGCTCAATAAATTCTCACTCATTATTCATAGGCTTGGTGGGAGGATGGGATAGATTTATGAGATTGGTGATCAAATTTAATAGCCCTTTCCCCTCTCCTCCTTCTCGGACCCTACAGGTCACTTCTGGTCAGATTCTGAAGCCAGTCAGGAGGGAATTTCATCCCATGACACACACACTCCACTTTTTTATATGGACTCTTTTCAAAGAGCTGGGAGTATTTCCAAGATGGTGAGTCTCACTGTATGGATAATGGTAGTAGGAATTATATCCCATCAGACAACCACAGGACCTGCAAAGCTACCTCAAATTTCTGGTGTCACCCTGCCAGTGGCAGACACAGCTGTCACAGCGGTGTCAGGACTCTAAAATGCTCAGCTTACGGCTCCCTCATGGCTGTGCCGCCCTCCTGCCTTCAACCTGTTCCTGTGTTGTCATAGCTTCCTGTTCCTATCTCCCTGTAGGGAGATATTTGAGAAACAGATAGAGGGAAGCTGAGAAAGGCTGGTTTTAATAGTCTGTTACTACCATCAACAACAGTGACTATCAACAATAATAGCAGGGTGATAAGAGCAGCCCCTGCTCTTATGGGGAAGTGCGCCATCGGCAAGATCAAGCTGAATCTTCGCAATGACCCTAAGAGGTCGGCAGGCCACACCCTTAATTATAGGAGTCAAAGGGATGAAAGAGCTTTGTGTCCACAGGGCTGAGCTCAGCAGTCACACTTGGCATCTGGGACACCAAGGCCACCGTGCGTCTCCACTCCTTTGTCCCACGCTAGCTCTTGGGAAGGCCAGACAGAATATTTGCCGCCCCATGTGCATTTTCACAGACAGAGTTGCTCTTGACCTCCTTTTACGATAACTGTCTTGGCTGCAGCAGATTCTTCTCTGGTGGCTACCATGGCCCTCTCTTCAGAAAAGCATATGCCACCTGTAACTAATACAAATGACTGCTACTTATTAGTCCCTACTATGTGACAGACATACATCCTGGTTCAGGATCTCAGGAAGCAGAAACCGCACTCATTTTGCAAATGAGAAATGTGAGGTGCAGCAAGGCTAAAACACTGGCCTAAGGTCACCAGCTGGCTCCTCTTTTAAGTCATTTGATTCTCAGATCCACCCTGTGGAGGCCAGGTCTTAGAGCATTGTGTTGACATCTGAAACGTTAAGTGGATCTACTCCCTCTGTTTTGCAGAGGAAGAAATGGAGGCTTGGAATGGTGAAGAGCCTCAATCAAGGTCATCACCCTCAGAAGTAGAGGACACAGGCCGCCTCTAGTCCAGACTCTCTGCCCTCACCTCCGGTGCCACGTCCTTTACCCCACTGGTGGGAACATCTGCTGGGCCAGCCTGGGTGAGCTCCCTGGAAAGATGGCAGGGACCTTATTTCCCTCCACTGCCTGTTGGGAGACTTGTCTCTCTTTCTGCTTCTTGTAATATAAAGTGTATGATGTGTGAGTGTGTGTGTGCATGCACACACATGTGTATTTAAAAAATCTTCTGTCAGCACCAAATTCATCTGAAATTGCAGCAGGAATAATACTTCAGTGTCCTCTTTACTCTCCCTGGTTCTAACAATCTTACAGTATCAAACAGCCTCCGCTTCAAAGCAAAAATAATAATGAATGACTTAAAATAACTCTGCTGAAGAAACTGAAGGTTTGATTTAATTGCAGAGGGAATGACTCCCTTTTAGTTCTTCTTTTTCTTCATTTCCTGGCAAAGGCTTTCAGAATATACTAGATCCTTCTACATCCAAAGATTCTGAGAGTCAAGAAAAACCAGAGTCAAATTATTTGACCTAAAAGTGTGTATGTTAGGTATCTATCCTGGTAATTCCAAAATACCACCAATGTCACCTTAAGAATAGGAAGTATTGATGTTTTAGTCTCTCTTTGAGGCTTTCTCTGGTCCATGGGGAATGATGTGGTCTCCCCACCACTGTACTGCCTACACGAGCATCTTCCTCTGTGATGGGTCAGAGTGGTCCATATGCCACAGAAGCCTATTACAAGCTTATCCCATTAATCACTGTGATCCGTATCAATAGAAGGGAATTCTCAGAAGAAGCCGAAATGCAGATTTAACCAATGTGGCCTTGAGCAGATTCATTATAACTCCTTGCATAGGTCCCCAGGGGACATGGCAGGTCACGGGTATACTGTGCGCTTCTTAGAAACCCTGCTTAACCCCCATGGGCATAAATGAAGCTGAAATGATCAGAGAAATATACACTGGTGTATGCTGGCCCTGTGGCTCTGTTCAATCATAATAAAGTTCTGTGGATTTAATCAATTTTCTCTGTAGAGTGTCACAGCAGACAGAGCTGTGAATTGCACATTCTGTTTTGGCTTTGAGAATAGTTCTATTCAACCAAGTAGCCAATGGGAGCACAGTTAATTAATAAAAGTACATTCCTTTTCAGTACAATTTTGAGTATTGCTGTGATTTGACTGCCCCATGACTGCATAGATTTGAACAATGGCCAGTTTGAAGGCCACTCGAATGAACTTATTACTCAGCTCTTATTTGTGAAATGTATTTTGAAGCTCCGAGTCATGGGGTGATCATGCGATGATGCCAGCGGTTGGGAAAAAGAGAGAACTGCTGTTGAGTTTGTTGATGAGTGAAAACCCAAAGGGAAGATGGCTGCTCACTGGGCTTATGTCCTGGGTAAAATGAGGCCACGTAAGTTATGGAATTGCTGCCTTCCCAAATGCTAATCTGGGTTGGCTTGCAAAGTGCTGAAGAATGAGTTACACCTTGTCTTGGAGGAGACTCAAGACGCTCAGTTTGGGGTTGAAGTAGGAAAGCCTTACTTTGTCTAGTGTTACTTGAAGGAAGTCAGTGGAACTGAGAGGGAACGAGCGTAACTCAGAGAAGTTCAAGATTTAACCCCTATGTAGGTCCAATCTGCTTCTTCATCCCCTTTCCCCTCGGGTCCTGGAGAATCAGCCCATTCTCCACATCACCTTCCACTACCCTCTCTCCACACACATTCAAACTTGACCCAATTCCCCCTTCTATCCAAAGACTCGACCCAATTCTCGAGCCTTCTCCCCCATAGTTCTGACCCAATTCGCTCATCATTTCCACAAAGACGTGACCCAATTTGCCTCCATCCTCCCCATGCACATGCGATAACATTCCCCCCACACCTCCCCACACTGCAGATCTGACCTAATTTCCACCTCCATGCTAGTCATTCACACCTGTTCCCCACCCGCCACCCCAATGGCCTGCAGCCAGACCCATTACCTTCTCCTCCTGCACACGGGTCATCAGCCCCTTCTCTAAAAGTACTGAAGACACAAGCTCAGTTTTGCACAGCAACCTTTTCTCTCCCCAGGTACGCTCGCAGGGATGTGATGTGACCTGATTCTCCCACTTCTCAAATCTTACTCAGGTCACCTATTTCCTTGCACCCCCTCTTCCCAAGGACATGTGGTCAGTGCCATTGCCGGAATTTTCAGCCCTCTGACACAGCCGATGTCCCCAGTGAAAGTGTGTAGCACAACCCAGAGTCGGCAATTACTGCGGCACCTGGCATGGCCAGAGGAAATTACATAGCTGCCTGTGCCTTAATCTGATATTCAGTTATTAGGTTATTTTTAAAGAAATCATTTTGTTGACAGCATATCTGTCAGCATTTTCAGTTTTCTT
The DNA here is from genome assembly GCA_006408695.1 of Aepyceros melampus. Classification (NCBI taxonomy): domain Eukaryota; kingdom Metazoa; phylum Chordata; class Mammalia; order Artiodactyla; family Bovidae; genus Aepyceros; species Aepyceros melampus. The sequence goes on from SJXQ01006422.1 coordinate 570,940, forward strand.
TTTTTCAAAACTATGATGGGTGAATAGTTCCAGTGAAGTGGGGCAGACTACAGTCAGGGGCTAACGGCCTTTGTAGGAAAATGTGGAAAAGAGCAAATAAATGCATCAGCCACCGAATACTCCCTTCGCTATGTCAGTAGAACTTCTTAAGAGGTTATGGGAGATGGCTCTCTGCGGACTCCTCGTTCTCAGCTGCTACCTAATTAAAAAGTAAATATGTGTCAATTATCGCAAATGATTTTTACTTATCCTCTGGAACCAGACCACAATCATTTATGCATTTTATAAAAGCTACTAAGCAGCTATCAGGTGACAAGGGCATTTTGTACTATCAATTTTGGGCACTAATTTGGATGAATAACCTTGGGGTAGGAGCGATTGGTTGAGGGAAGACCGGAGAGGGCTTTTGCAGCATTGCCCTAGTTTCCGTAACTGTCTGATTATCCTTGTCTAACTGTCCACTTACATTTGATGGAGCAAGCCCACTGCACTCCTTTTTCTCTGAACTTGGATGAGATGGGATGACACTCAGGGTGGAACTAAGATTAGAAACAGTTATTATTTTGAAAAATCTAGCATCTTCTTGTGAACAGTTTTTTTCTTCTAAAATGAAGCAATGCAAGTTGAAAGGCTTTGGGTACTGTGAAGAATGTTGCAAATGTTAGCCATTGTTATGATGTCAGTTCCTGTTACCATCACCGTCATCACCAGCAGCTCCATAACCACCAGTTTCCTGACAATTACAACTACGTTTGTCATCACCACCACCAGCACCATCACCTTCACCACCATCTTCATTGTCACTCCTACCATCACCACCACCAGACCCGAACAACTGATCCTCCTCTTTATCTCTTAAATGCTTTTCTCCTGGCAACCTCCTTACTTATGAATTTATCGTTTACAAAGAATGAGAGTCAAAAATAAACACATCATTCCTATCTTTACTATTTTAAGAATTTTTATCTTTCTTGATGAGTCAGAAGCTCAAAACCTGCCTCTATTTATCTAATTATCTATTTATCTGTCATCTCTCTATTATCTATCATCTATCTATCTTATTTTCGTTCTCTTTTGGTTGTATTTCTGAATTGCTTCCCTTTTCCTTTTCCTCATTTCTCCAGCACCATTTGCAGTTGGTTTAGCTCTCAGAGCCTAATTGCTGCAGCGGCTGAGACTATAGAAAATGCCTCACAACACCCTAGTAGAGATACCAGACTGTTCCTATTTGAAAACACCATGGTGAAGAGCAACTAAATTACTTTATCTTTATGTGGGAGAAAGAGTACAACTCTATTCAGAAAAAAGGTTTCTACAATGAAAGAAGGCAGTAAATCCAAACCTTTGATCAGCTCCTGCTGCTTTGGCCCTGTTACGAGCACACTGGTGACATCGTGAGAAGGCTTGTTGAATTGAATTTGAGTGTCAGCTTTCAGATAGGAAAGGAATTAAATCCATGGTCCCTTGTGTCACCTTTATTCTCAGTCTTTCAGGCCATATCCTTAATCTCTCCCACCTCTTTTTATCTTATCAAAATTCATGACCTAGCTGAAGTAAAACTGACCGTTGATGTTTGGAATCCATTGGGTGGGCTAGGGTTTAAATCCCAAGTTCACCAACAATTAGCCAGAAAAACATGAAGTGACTTCTTTCAGTATTAGTTTCCTCATCTGTACAATGGTAAATCACTGCCACACAGGAAATGTTGTGGGAATGGAATGAAATGTGGTCTGTACAGTAGCTCCCAGTGTGTTCAATGCGTGGGAGGTGTGTGCTTGGTACATGTACATTTCATGAGAAATATCACTTCCTCTTCTCCCTATGGCGTCCATTTCTGGTACAGCAAAAGGATGCCTGTGTTCCATGATCTTGGGGATCAGCTCTCCCTCTACAATCAGTTTATGTCCACAATGTTCAGCCATTAGGATAATTTGATAATTGGTTTAGGAAAGAAGAGTGACATAGGCAGACCACGAGGCAAAATTCCCAAGTGAATTTGCTGCCCTTTTACTCAGTGCAGAAGCCCTATGAGACAGCCTGTCTCCATGGATGGGGACGGTTCCCACAGCTTGGTGGTACTCAAAGAAGGAAGCCCAAGCTGGAGTGAAAAGGGCAAAAGGGAAGTTGTGAACCTGACTCTCACCTCTGCACCTGGTAGCTTTGTGACTGTGAACAAGGTATTAATCTCCCAGCTCCCAAGTTTCCTCACTGGCTTCATAGGGATCTTAACAAAGACTCTGCTTGTTGTTTTGAGGATAAAATAAAAACATTTGGCACACAACGGGGTGCTTAATAGATGCTGTTTTTCTACTTTTCCTTCCTTCTCTGCCCTCATTCTTTTTGAAGATTTCCTTTTTTATCTATTTCCTCTTCTTCCAAGGTTTTGTGGTACAGATTTTGAGAAATGCTGGCTACTCATTGGTGGTTTATATGGAACCTGCAGTCATTAAGAGAATGGCCACTGAAAAAATCCAGTAAGTGATAAATGTTTGATCGCCTAAACAAGCACAGCACAATTATTGGGGATCACTATTAAACTGTGAGATCAAATGAAACCAAAATAATACTAATTGTATCCAAAGTCAGTGGACAGATTCACTCTCTAATTTGTTTGAAAACACTACCCTAGTTTACCATTGATGCTCAATCATGCAATTATTAAAAAGAAGACCTCCAAACTGACAATACTAATAATGGTGATACACCTTCCCAGTACAGAGGGTTCTCGCTTCATTTTAATTGAAGGGAGGCTATGGAAGTGTTTTCCCTTATTTAAAAAAAAAAAAATCTTCCTTTTTTTTCTCAGACCATCTGTCTGGCTATTAAAATCTCATCAGCTTCATTGCGAGAACGCTTACTTCCCCCCGCCTGGCATCCCAAAGGGGGCTCTCAAAGCCAACGAGTTCGTGATGGCCCAGGCCCCTCCAAAGGGAAGGCCTGCTGCTCCCTAGTCCTCCTTTGAGGCATCCTTCCTTCCTTTCCTGGGCTCTCCATTCTTGGCTACACAGACCCTGTGATTCATTTCCAGTTCCCCACATTAACACCCAGAAATTAGTTTATATCTCTAATCACATGTTGATTCGTTCGACTGTTTAAGAAATGTCTCTTCTCAGCATCGAGGCTCTAACGAGACAGTGCTGGATCTTCACAACAAACAGGCTTGGGGTGGCATTCACGGCTTCAAGTTCAGAGTATGCTTTGCAGATGAGGGACGTGAAGCCTGTGAAGCGCAGTGATGAAGTCAGGACCAAAGGTATGGAAGAAAATGCCCATGTCTCTCTGCTCTGACCCAACACCCAGATTCCTAAACTTTGAGACTCTTGGGCTTACGTGTCACCTTATTTCAAACCCTTCCTATGCTTCCCCAAGTCCTTCTGCCATTACAGTCATGGGAGATAGTTTCTACTATTATTAAAAGGCTCTTTTTTCTTCCCCACTCTTCACTGCCTCTGCCCTGAGGTACAATCATTACTGAGAAATCTCACAGTACTTCACACCAGGGGCAAGTCCTTCTATGTTCGAAAAACTAGTCCAGAGAAAGAAATCCCTTCCCCTTTGGTAGATGCAGAGGAAATAGCTGACTGTGTTCATTCTGGTGGTCTTGCTGCTGCTGCTGCTAAGTTGCTTCAGTCGTGTCCGACTCTGTGCGACCCCACAGATGGCAGCCCACTAGGCTCCTCTGTCTCTGGGATTTTCTAGGCAAGAATACTGGAGTGGGTTGCCATTTCCTTCTCCAATGCATGAAAGTGAAAAGTCAAAGTGAAGTTGCTCAGTCGTGCCCGACTCTTAGCGACCTCATGGACTGCAGCCTACCAGGCTCCTCTGTCCATGGGATTTTCCAGGCAAGAGTACTGGAGTGGGGTGCCATTGCCTGGTGGTCTTAGTTGTAGTGTTATAGTGTTAGTTGCTCAGTCATGTCCAACTCTTTGTGACCCCATGGACTATAGCCTGCCAGACTCCTCTGTCCATAGGATTCTCCAGGCAAGAATACTGGAGTGGTCTCGGGAAGGGGCATCTCCTGAAAACCCTGCAGGAAGATGAAGAGAAAACCCTCCAGCTCAAAGCAGCATGTCCACTGGGGAGGCACGCTCAAGACCACTCTTTCCTTGGGCCATTGTTCACACCATTGTCCTTTCAGATGGAAGAGTCGGTCAAATTGCAGCCAAGAGCTGAGGGTTGCTGATGCCTCAGAACAGCTCTTGTAGTCCAAGCAATTTCTGTGGATTGGCCCCTGACCTTCACTTCACTTTTCATCCCACTGCCCCTTTATCATCTAAAGAAAGAAACTGATGAGTAATGGGGATGGAGGGACACCAGTCTCTCCATCTCTTTCAAACACGGTGGATGGTTTATTAGTCACAATGGTGCTTCTGCGAAGTGAATGATGGGCTTTTGTGCTATCGAGATGGATTTATATTTCATTGGTGTAAGGATGAAGGTTTAAATGAATTTAAGCAGAGTATTATCAATGTGTGTCAAAATTTTAACCAGTGTATTTAACCAGTGATTCCTTAGATATTATTGCTTAGGATGAGGCTAAAATGGGATCAGTTTAAAGAAACGTGTTTGATTCATAACAGTGTAGGTAGTCCCTGGGTATGGCAAAAATAATACAGGGAGTACCCCAAGTGCTGAAGGATGAGCAATCTCGCTTTAAAACAACATCCAGCACCTTTTGAGTTCCTGCTCTGTGTGCAAATCCTTTGTACAGATTACTTGCGTTTTTACAACACATTTCTTGATGAACATTATTACTCCTGTTGCAGACAAGAAACAGTGATTCAGTGAGATTAAGCACCTTGCCTGGGGGTGCGGACCTAGTTGGAATTCAAACCCAGACCGGTCTTATGTCCAAACAGAGCCCTTTCTGCTGGATCCTGCTGTCCAGTCAACTGGGGAAGAAACTAGGGCAGAGAGTAGTTGGGTTCTAGGGAAAATCTATGGTCCTAGGCTGCTCTGACCTGTGGTCTTGTCGTCTGGCCTGTAATTTTAGCCCGAGTCCTGGCCACAGGCTCTGTGGCTTCAGCCCTCAGCCCACAAGAATTTACTCCCCTGCCTGGCAGTTCCCTTCTGTCTCCAGGTCTGCATTGAGTGATCCTTCCAGCAGTGTTTCTGGGGCTGCGAGGGGTGTCTGTTTCTGCCTGGGAATGGGTAGGCCCTCCCAACTTTCTGCTGCTGCTCCTCTTCCCTCTGACCAACTGCCATGGTCTCTGTGGCCTTTGTTTCCAACTGCTCCAAGAGGGGACGGCAGCCCCAGTGCCCAGGCAGCCTCGGTGCATCCCTTCCAAGTTCTCACCCCTCCCCCGCTAACCTGGTTACCCTGAGCGTCTGCCTCCGCTATCCTTCCCACGTCTGTCTCCTGCTCTCCGGGGGCTTGAAAAGCCACTGGCTTAGGCATGGAGTGGGGGTGGGTTTCTTTGGCTCTGCATCCCTCTTTCCCTCGCCCCAGCCCTCCCTCCCACCCATTCTGCCTCTGGCCACACCTCTCTAACCCTGGCACCAGGTACCCTGGCAGCGGAGGTCTGTTGGGAAGGCTGAAAGTCACAGCGCTCTGGGGCTAGAGGGGAAGCCCTTTGAAACAGAACTTCCGGGCCAGGTTCTCCAGTTCTCCTGTGAAGTCTGTCCTGCCGGGAGGGATTCTCTATTCCAGGACTGAGGCCGGGAGAGCTGCCTTTTCTCTGAGCCGCTGCTTCCAAGGCCAGCCAAGACTCAAACCGATTTCTTCCTCCCTCTTTCCCTTCCTCCATCTGTCCTTCCTTTCCTCTTCTTCCTTCTCTCCCTGAAAAATTTTGCTGAGAGCCCAATGCCAGACATTGCCTTAGCAGCTTCATTCTGACTTATCAACCAACTTCTCATTTCTTTTTTCTTTTTGATGTAAACCATTTTTTAAAAAGTCTTTTTTGAATTTACCACAATATTGCTTCACTTTTATGTTTCGGTTCCTTGACTGCAAGGTATCTGGGATCCTAGGTCCCCGACCAAGGATTGAACCCACATATCCCATACTGGAAGGCAAAGTCTCTACCACTGGACAGCCGGGGAAGTCCCAACCCCCCCTCACTTCTTATCCAAGTGCCCACCACATGCCAGGCACCACGCCAGGCAAGGTGCACAGAGGCAAACCCGACACTGGTCTCAAGACCCTTACTGCCTGTTTCAAGGGACCAAGATTTGAAAACAAGTACAAGAGAGGATCACATCTTGTCTGTCTGAACTGGCTGGGGTGGCACAAGCCTGATGGTGGGGCTCTTCTGGTGTTTACAGCCCGTGGAAAAAGTTAAGAGTTGCCACATGTGTCCTGGCTTTGACCAGCCCCCATCCCTCACTTCACTGTTCAAAAAGAAAACTCTGAAATACCAAGACAATAGAAGCAGTTTCCTGCCACAATCCACCACAGATATAAAGCTCCGTCTCTAAGTAGATGTCTCCCTGTCATAGAGAAAATCCCGGAAAGGAAAAAAGCCCTCCACGTCTCAGTGCTATCTGAGGCCTCTCTTTGGCCAAATCCTACCGCCCTTTCACGTGACTTTGTGGATAGATAGAGAAGTCCAGAGCTTATCCAAGGATACAGGCAGGGATGTAAGCTGGGAGAAAGGAGGATAAAGAGACCCAGGAACGCGGTCGGATGGGCCTTCTAAAGGCAGAGTTTCATCTGCCCTAAAGCATCAGCAGCAGACTGTGTGGTCCAGAGGGGGAATGTTTGGTGCAGAGGATAGCAAAGTCCCTTCAGTTTCATAAGCATAACTCAGCTCCTACCACGTACCTGGCCCTGTGCTAGGTGCGTGTGTGCCAAGTCGCTTCATTTGTGTCCGATTCTTTGCGACGCTATGGACCATAGTCCATGAGGCTCCTTTGTCCGTGGGATTTTCCTGGCCAGAACACTGGAGTGGGTTGCCATGTCCTCCTCCAGAGAATCTTACAGACCCTGGGATCAAACTTGCATCTCTTATGTCTCCTGCATTTGCAGGCAGACTCTTTACCATTGGTGCCACCAGGTGCTTGAGGCTAAATGCTGGACCAGGGCTGGGGGTGTGGGTCTTAGTCCCAGCACTGTTCCTAGCTGGCTCCATTGCATCAGGTCCCTTCCCTCTCTGGGCTTTGGATGCTTGGGTCATGAGGTGAGGGTCTGGACTGGGTGAGCTCCCTGGATATACCACTAATTGCCTTCCTTCTTTCCTTCTTTGCCTCTCATTTCTCACCAGGATGTAGCCACCTGAAATAAACATTTATTTTCCAAGCTTTTTTATAGCTAACATGTAGTCACATGACAAACTTCTGGCCAATAATACCAAAGCCAAAATGCTGTGTGATATGTTCCAGGAAACCTCTCTATGAGTTGTGTAACAGGAGACTTCTGTCATTATATCTTGATGTCACCCTCCACCTTGACGCCTGGAATGTGGACGCAGTGGCTGGATCTCTGGCAGCCACACTGGACTGTGAGGTCAAAGGTCATACTTTGGATGGTGGGGCAGGGAGCTGGTAACCAGTTTGCTAACCAGTTTGTGGAGCCTCCAGACCAGCCTTGTATTTCGTATGTCCAGACTGGTTTCCTTGAGAGAGAATGAACTTTTTGTCTTATTTAAGGCACTGTTAATTTTCTCTTCCTGTTGCTGTGGTCAAATCCAATCCTTCTTGATACAAGCTCTAAAATTCCTTCCAGGGACTTTCCTGGTGGAGCAGTGGATAGGAATCTGCCTGCCAATGCAAGGAAAATGGGTTCAGTCTCTGGTCTGAGAAGATTCCACATGCTCGTGTGTGACAGCTACTGAACCCATGCTCTAGAGCCCACAGGCAGCAACTACTGAGCCTGTATGCTGCAAACACTGAAGCCTGGGTGCCTAAAGGCTGTGCCCTGCAACAAGAGAAGCCACCGAAATGGAAGCCTGTGCACTGCAATGAAGAGTGGCTCCCAAGAGCAGTAATGAAGATCCAGCCCAGCAAAAATAGATAAAATGAAGAGCAAATAAAATTCTTTCTAGGGGAGCCATTCTGAGGTTGTGATACTAGGGGACTTCTTTAAGCACTCACTCCCTGTGCTAGGCAGAATAATGACTTGCCAAAGATGTCCACATCCCAGTTCCTATAACCTGTGAATATGTTTCATATATTATGACAAAGGGCAGTCAAAGTTGCAGATCAAATTAAGGTTGCTAATCAGCTGACCTTAAGATAGAGAGATTATTCTGGATTATTCAGGCCTAGGCAATGTAATCGCAAATATCTTAGAAGTGGAGGAGGGAGGCAGAAGAAAGAGCATCAGAGGGTTGCAACATGAGAAAGACTAAGTAATGCTGCTGGCTTTGAAGATACAGGAAGAGGCCACTGGCCAAGGAATGTGGACAGTTTCTAGAAGCTGGAAAAGGCAGGGAAACAGATTTTTCCCTTACAGAAGGAACACAGCCCTGCTGACACCTTGATTTTAGCCCAGGGAGACCAGTTTCAGACTTTAGACCTACAGAATTGCAACACAAGTTGGTGTCATGTTAAACCATTAAGTTTGTGGTCGTTTGTTATAGGAGCGATAGGAAATGAATGCACTTACTCTGGTTTCTTACTGGGAAAGTAAGGATCACATGGCACCCATATTATAGAGTGCTGTGTAGCTTATGGAAGGTGACATCTGAGTGGTCCTTAGGACAGGGCCCACCACACAGGAGGCTCTCAAACAACATTAGCTCACAAGGAAAATCATCCCTTCCTCTGACACCGCCACACAATCACCTTTAGCCATTAATGACAATCCTACCTGAAACATCCTGATATGAAGTGCTCAGGGCTGAGCTAAGAGCTTCACCAAGTCCAGGCACTCTGTATTGACTCAGTGCCTGGTAGGAAGGTTATCATCCTCCTTTCAGAGGTGAAGAAACAGGCCCAGTTGGCCAGTGGCAGAAGCAGGATTTAGCCAATGTTCACCATAGCCCCCTGGAGAAGGGAAAGGCTACCCACTCCAGTATTCTGGCCTGGAGAAATTCATGGACTATAGTCCATGGGGTTGCAAAGAGTAGGACATGACTGAGTGACTTTCCCTTTCACCAGAGCCCACTGGCTGTGCTCCAAAGGTGTGCTTCTTAAAGTGTGGTATCAGAGACTCGCCTGGGACCTAGAAACACAGGCTTAGCTCCCACCTGGACCCCTGCATCAGGATCTGTGTTTCATTAAGATCTGTGGTGATCAAGGTTCACATCAGAGTTTGAGGAGTGCTGCTCTAGACCCAGTGGTATAACATTTTGGCACTAGAGACCGGTTCGTGGAAAGCAGTTTTTCCATGGACCGGGGTTGGGGAGGATGGTTTGTGTGCATTACATTTATTGTGGACTTTATTTTATTATTATTACATCAGCTCCACCTCAGATGATCAGGCATTAGATCCTAGATTTTGGGGACCCCTGCAGTAGGGCTCTATTCTCTCCTTGACCTTACTCTTTGGGAGGCAGCCTCAGGTGACTTCATTTCCTTCATCTGCCTTGTGCCTTTCTCTTCTGTTCTACTTGGCCAACTCCTATTCATCCACCAAAACCCACTGCAGAGAGCACTTCCTTAAGATCCCTTCCAGATCTCGGCAAATAGAGTTGTTCTTATGTCTGGCCCCTCACACAGGCCTTCCTAGTGCCTGAGCTCACTGGTAATGGTCTCAGTACCTGCTTGTCTCTTCTGATCTTCAGAGAAGGGGTATGTTTTCTATCATCCAACCAACCCTAACTAAGCACCTACTAGGTGCTGGGTGCTGATCTTATTCCTGGGGCTATGGCAGAAAATAGGACAGAAAAAGATCCTGGCTTCACAAAGCTTATATTCTAGTTGGGAAAGAAGTAACATACACTGTAGACAAATTCAGAAAACATGAAATGAAGAAAGGGAGACTGGGAAGTGGATGGATGCTGTCAGCCAGGGGGAATCCAGGCAGACCACTCTCTGTAGAAGCTGACTTGTTTCTGTGCCCCATAGATTAGCACAGAGCCTGACATGCCCAACATTCAAAAACTGTCAGATAGGATCAGATCTGAGCATTTTCCCAGATCAAACTGCACGTCTTTAAGTTCATGTCCCTTCCCAGCAATTGCTAGATCATATTTTTCTTTCTTTCTTTCTTTCTTTTTAACTTACAATACTGTATTGGTTTTGCCATACGTTGACATGAATCTGCCACGGGTGTACATGAGTTCCCAATCCTGAACTCCCCTCCCACAACCCTCCCTTAGACCATATTTTTCATACCAAGAAACTTGTGATGTTCCTCCCTTCCCTACGAGGTCTTCTAAGCTAAAATTTAAAGCAGAGGATCTCCCATCCTCCGGCAATGCCCCCACCACCCCTCTCTCCTCAGCCAGCATGGACCACGGGACTGTCTCCCCAGTGCCTGCCATTTAGTTATTGAATAAAGCACACCACGTGGTTGGTACACGGGGTGCATTTCCTGAACTGGGGTCAAGGTCGGAAAATGTCAGCCTCTGAAACAGAAACTCCAAGGGTGGTGTGCACTGGGTGAGCATCTCTTTTTTTAAGCAACAACTTCTAGAGATGCTGAGTAAAGGGAAGTAGATGAGGCTCGCCTTCCATCCGAGCTTTATCAGCAAGCCCTGCTTGGGAACGTTGGGTGTTTTTGCATTTATTTCCAGATGCATGGCTTTATTCACTGTGTTAGCTGCTGTACCCAGCCTCTGCTGGTGGTATTTTGTGTACATTTTCGGAAGGCAAAGACTCTGCCTGTAATTTGCCATTGGCAGAGAGGAGCCTTTACAAACTCGGATGCCTACAGAGGCCAGAGGAGGGCCAAAGCAGCCCAGTAGCCTCAGAAGATACTTGGGAGCAGCAGGGACCTTGGGGAGCCGCAGGGAACCTGCTGCATCTGAAGGGACATCAGCTGCCCTGCTCCTGTTGTTTGTTGCCAAGCAGGAAGGGGGCCCAGGGTTACAAAACTCTGTTTTTGTTTTCCTCAAGGAAGGCCAGAGACAGGTTTTTTGTTTTGTTTTGTTTTTGTTTGTTTTTTTTTTTTTTTTAATAGGAAACATCTTGATTTGTAGAACATTTTGAGGGCCAAACACAACTCACTTGCAAGTCACTCTTTGCAACTTTTGTTATCATCAATAATAAACACCCTAGTGATAACAGCATCTGGCGTTTATTGAGTGTTTACTATGTGCCAGCACCCTGTTAAGCACTTCACATGGAGCATCTTACTAAAATTTCACAACCAGCCCAAGCATGAGATACAATTTTCCCCACTTAGACATGAGAAACTGACTTAGAGAAGGGACATTCCTTGTTCAAGGTCACACACAGCTGGTAAGGACAAGGTTGAGATTTGAACCCAGGCTGTCAGATGCCAGAACTGGCACAAACTCCAAGCCTGGCTGCAACATAATGCTGATCATATTCATTATGATGATGCTAGGAGGAATCTGAGATTCAACACATAACAAAATCTAGCACCTACTATGTGCCAGGCCCCAAAGTTAAAGGTATCACCTTCTTCCTGGGGCAAATGTCTCCTGTTTGTCCCATCTCAGTGAAGGTCACTCCCTGTCACACTTTACTCAACACAAGTGGCAGTCCTGGGTCCTATGGATCCTCTGATGTCTGTTTCCTTGCTCACCAGCCCCCCTGTCCACCCCTGCCCTCCCCATCTGAGGCCACCTGCATCATCACTTGCTGGGCTGTGCAGCCTTCTCCTTTCTGGACTCCATCCTCCTCTTCTTCCCATTTTTACATCACACAGCTTCCTGAGCCATCCTCCTAAAATGCACATCTAATTATATCATTCCCTTGGGGAAATTCTCCTCTTAGACCTCTTTGCAAGTGAACCATCTCTTCATGATGTGGTCTCTGTCTAAAGTCAAACCTCAGTATTAATACCTTCCCCTACCTCCCCTCCCACACTTACTCCTCCAGCAATACTAGAACCTTTGTGTGGTCCCCCAAACACCCCATGCCCTCTCACATCTCTTCCTGAAACAATCTTTCCACTCCTGGGTGTTCTTGCTCGGGTCCTCCAATCCCCTACTGGGGCATAAGCCCCTTGAAGGCAGGGGTGGTATCTGATCACTTTTGTAAACCCAGAGTGTAGGCGGGTAACTGACACACAGCCATGACTGAGTACATTTTGTTGAAGAAATGGACCTAGGGACTCATGGTCTGGAGGTGGAGGCAGAAATGGAAACAGGCAACAGAAAAGATGGAAGATGCTGTGTTGGGGACATGCAGAGATGCCTAAGAAGGAAAGAAGGAGGGAGTGTGAACCAGGTGGGAGCAGGGTGGGAGGTGGCAGAGCTAAGCCCTGAAGGAAGACAAGTGGGATGTGGTTGGAAACTGCTTCTAGGCAGAAGGGTGGGGAGAAAGAATATATGTATGCCTTCACCCCCTCCCCCTCCATGAACTAGAAAGGGCGTTGTCTATACATTTTGAGGCATCCTTCTGTACTTTAAACAGTGGGAAAACCTGACAGGCCCTCCACTTCTCCCCACTCTGCCCCAGGTAATAAGCATGTGCTAATTTAAGCTTCAAAGTTTTGAACACTTCATCATGCATGAATTACAAATAGCAATTTCTGCTTAGCCTTGTCTTCAACTTCTCAAAGTAATTTATTTACAGATTTGGGGGGGGGGTGCAGGAGAAAATTGTAAATATAATTAGTGTAATAGAAGCTGTGCACAGGTTTTTGCACTGGACAGGTTTGGGTTGGAATCCCAGCTCTGCCACTTGCTGTGTGATCTTGGACAGGTCACTTAGTTTTTCTGATGCTCTTAAGATGGAGATAGTGTATATCATAGCACATATCTTCAGAATCGTGAAGATTAAGTAAGAGCAGCCCTGGGAAACATCTAAATAATGCTCAACACACAGGAAGCATTCAAGGAATGATTAGTTATTATATTATTATTAGTGAGAAAATGATGCCAGAGAGTTGTTTTTCAGGATTACTTTCTTTGCAAAATACTTTGGAGGAAAATTGAGGAAGAGAGGTCTCAGCTTTAAGGAAAACTCAAGAAGGATAAAGAATAAGACTCATGCAGACAGAGACAACAGTTTGAGGGGAAAATGTGGCAGAAAAGAAGGAATGATCCTTTATGCCCGGAAAGTGAGAGAAGAGAGAATGGGGCAAAACTGAGATAAAGAAGGGTCTAGGGATCAACAACAGCTGGTCACCAGTGAGTTTTGCCCAATGGCAAGGCCAGAGAAAGAGAGTGGTGCTGGGGTATGTAAACTGCACAGTGGATGGTTGGCAAACAAGATGCTGAACCATTCAATGAGGCCACGGCAGGAGTGCACCTGCGATCTAGCACCTAATCCATGGCATTCTTGTTAGCAGCTGGAAGACTACCCAAGGTCAAGGAATTCAGGAAAGAGTGAATAAATATAGTGTCCACAAGGAGAAAGGGGAGGCAGCTCCTCTGAGGCCGACTCAGGGCTGCTAAGTTGGTACCTCTGAGCCAGGCGATCAACAGGAGGATCTGGATTGAGAGAAAAGGTGATAGTTGCCCAGAAGGGAACAGGCTCGTGGTGGCTTATCAGCTTCCCAAAGCTTTGTGGCAGAGCTGTGGCCCCAAAGGTGCTCTAAGAGCATCCCAGGTTGTGGGGCATGTGGGAATTCCCTGCCTGTTCTCAAGGGCCTTTCAGCCAAACCTCAGAGAGATGACTGTCAAGAGGAGGAGTTAAGAGGAGTTTTTAAGAGCCCACCTCCCTCCCCTGTGGCCTTCCCTGGTGGCGCAGTGGTAAAGAATCTGCCGGCCAATGCAGGGACACCGGTTCGATTCCTGGGTTGGGGAAGATCCCCTGGAGTAGGACATGGCAACCCACTCCAGTATTCTTGCCTGGGAAATCCCATGGACAGAGGAACCTGGTGGGCTGCAATCCATGGGGTCATAAAGAATTGGAAGAACTGAGTGCATGTGCACAGACATCACACACACACACACACACACACACACACACAGCCTCCCCTGATGGGAGGTCCCTGAGGGTAGGCACTATTGCCTTAATCATTTACTCAACATTTAGCTCCTAAACACTCTTTGTGCCAAGGCTGACACACCCTCTGCCCTCACATTGCTCACAGGCTTCTAGAGGGACACAGAGCCGTAAGCAAGTAAATGCTAAAAAGAAAAGTCAATGTTAAGATGTTGAAGAAGGGAATACAGTTGGGCAACAGGATGGTGGGCTACCTTAGATGGGATGGTCCGGAAGACTCCCCTAGAAGGAGATGATGTTGACCGGAGACTTTTTGCATCCCTGTAGCCCCAGGGCCCAGCCCAGTAAAGGCTTATTCTGCTGGGAAGGCAGGGCCTTGAAGCACCTTGATTGTATTCAACCCATCATTTACAATCTTCTCTCTGTGCCCCCTTTCTCTCTGTTCACTGAGCTAGCTTAGGGCACATCATCTGGTCTCTGCCAAGACCTTCTGCTGTGCTTGCCCTTCTCAGTTAAATTTCACCAGCTCCACCGGACTGGGATCCCATCCATTAGGGTCACAACAGCCCGCGATCTCACGAATGAGCAAAGCCACCTGTGACCATCCCTTGCTTACCATCTCTCTGGGTCCCCTTTCCTTCCACGATGAAACATAAACTATTCCACAAGAGCCATTTCTGTCCCTGTGGGGTCCCATCTCCTCTGCCCGCCCCTCACACACTCCCCAGTCCAAGCCTTCTATGCTCCAGCCACACAGGACTGTTGGCCTGGCTGCTCAGGTGTCTGTGCTTCTGCACTTGCCATTTCTTCTGTCTGAGGTACGCTTCCTCTCCCCAGCTAGCACATTCCCATGCATCCTTCTGAACACCGTCATCCCTGGATCCCCTTCTCCCCAGTCTCTGTGCTCCCAGAACACTCTGAGCTTAGGCTTCATGCTGCTTCATCATCATTGTCTGCTCACTGGTCTGTCTTCTCTTCTAGATTAGAAGTTCCTTGAGGGTAGATGATGCTATTGCCTCCGTCCTAGCTGCTCACACACTACCTGGCAAGGACTCAGGGAACAGGTGTAGAGCAGAGATCAACAATCACCCTTTTCCTTGTAAAAAATTTGCTTGTAAGACCACACACTTCTCCAAGTTGCTTCTTGAGTCACAGGACAGACACTAAGGGCACTGGGGAAATCCCTTGGGCTCTCCCAACACCTTGCCTGCATTTCTGTCTGCCAGCAAGACAGCCATATCATCTTCCTTTGATTTCCAAGGCACATATTTTAAATTTTAAGTTTTCTGAAATTAAAGTGTGTTTTACAACTGGTGTTATATTAAATCTATTTTCCCCTGCCCTGAAAGCTGTTTAAGTAGCTAGTTCATTTTTTATAACCAATGGCATCAGTACTGGGAGATCAGAGCCCTTTATACCCCAAGGGAAAATGACCAGGGTCCTGGCGAGGGCAGAGAGCTCACTGGCGATCCACAAGGGCTGACATGCATTCCTTGGCCTTGGGGAGCACAGTTCACATCTTTCTAGTCTCATTCCTATTTTCAAAAAGTCTGGAGGATTTAACTGAGCCTCATTCCAATTCCAGCTCAAATCCTCGATGATCCTAACTGATTGTTAGAGACGTCTCAGAGAAACTCAGGGAATCTCTCTGAGTTTGTGGGAGGGTGATAAGCTGAGGTGGCAGCAGGCGATGCCACATGTCTTGTGTGAAATGGAGTCATCTTGTAAGATGCCTGTTCTTTGGGATTTCCTGATGGGACTTGCCCGTCGGCTCCTGAGGGGAGGAGGTGGGTCTTGTTCACTTCTGCCTCCCTGTGCCCACTGCAGGATTGGCACCTACCATCAACACCTCCACCAAGCATACTTTGAATTTCTTTGTTTGGAGTTGAATCAATCTATTTCTTCCCTTCCCTGGGCTGTCATATGTTTTCAGGCCAAAGAGCCCACCACACTCAGATTTGGGTGGATTGGGAAAGTGAAGAAAGTGAAAGTCGCTCAGTTGTGTCCAACTCTTTGCGACCCCATGGACTGTACAGTTCATGGAATTCTCCAGGCCAGAATACTGGAGTGGGTAGCCTTTCCCTTCTCCAGGGGATCTTCCCAACCCAGGGATCGAACCCAGGTCCCACACATTGCAGGCAGATTCTTTACCAGTTGAGCCACGGGAAGAGCATGACAAAGAGAAGGGAATGGCACTTTAATCCTCACAGCTTTAGGGCAGGCATCATCAGCTCCCTTAGATAGATGGGGTGAAGGAGGTACCAACAGAATTAACTAGCTCAGGGTCACACAGCTTTTAAACAAGAAGCCAGAAGTCAGAGCAAAAGTCTTTAATGAGACTAGTGAGGCTCTGCACTGTTGGGTCCTCCTCTGCACCCCCCCGACTCCATCCAGCACCATCACCACCCCCTCCCATGTCCATCTGGACCCTCCAGCCAGCCTGGCCTCCTTCCAGGACTTGCCCCTTCTGTCCCTCACTCGTCTCTGTACTTCTGCCCTCCAACCTGAAATGTTCCTCCTCTCTTCACCCAGTGACGCATCCTTCAGACAGCCATTTACATCTCGCCTCCTCAGGGGAGCCTTCTCTGGTTAGATTTATCTTCATATCATAAACTCACAGTCTCATGTGACTCCCCTTGAGAGCACTATCATAGTTGTAAAATACATACATATAAGAAACACAGGTTCTATCCCTGGGATGGGAAGATCCCCTGAAGGATGGCATGACAATCCACTCCAGTATTCTTGCCTGGAGAATCCCATGGACAGAGGAGCCTGGTGGGCTACTGTTCATAGAGTTGCAAAGAGGCAGACATAGCTGAAGTGACTTAGCATACACATGCATATGTATATATGTGTGTGTGTGTATATATATATATATATTTGGGAGAGTCTTTGAAGTAGCATCTGTCTCTTCCAGAAGGCTCTGAGGGCAATGACCCTGAAGGGAACTGCTGCCCACCATGACCCCAACCCTTGACCCAGCACCTGGCAAGTTGCAGGGACTCATCAAAGATTTAACCAATAAAATAAATGAATGAAGGAATTGCTTAATTTGTCACTGTAAACTAACCTGGAAACTTAAAATACATATTTCATCTGAATATGGGAGATTTTTTTTATATTCAAGTCTAAAAATGACCATTGAATTTTGAACTATTTAACAATCTCCTGCATTATCAGTCTGAGTACATATAGCCTCCTCCCCCACTGACCTGAAAGCTAACACTCATGGGACGCTCTCCCTGAGGACCTGTGTGACAGACGCTCTGGATGATGAACAGAGATGAAAGCGTGGCCAGTGTCTATTTAGGGGATTTCCCCCCCGGCTCCACCCCAGCACTTCCTTCTCAGGCACTTACTTTTTTATTATCTTTCTTTGTTATTGCTCCTTGTGTGTTGAAACTCTCTCCCACTCCTTCTCCTTCCCTCTCTCCCCCTTCTTTCTGTGTTGACTCTATTATTTATTTTTCATGTAAAAAAAAAAAAAAAAAGAATGTTTCAGCCACCATCGCACTAGTGTGTAATTTAAAGAACAGTCCTTTGATGATGGGAAGTGACCGCCGTTCCTCAATGCCCACCCTGTAGCAGACAGTGGTGGCTTCTTCATTTGCCAACTGAGATAGGTAGATGTTTCGTGCTATCATACTTGCTGTGGTTACAGCAATAGGCAGAACAAAGATCCCTGCCCTTGTGGGGCTGACAGTCTAGTGGTGCAGATAGATAACAAGTAGTATGAGTAAATTTCATAGAGTGCTAGAAGGTGGGAAATAGTGTGTAAAAAAAAGTAAAATAAAACAGAGCCAGCAGTACAATATATGAGGTTGTTGACTGTAATTTTATACCGGGTGGTCAGGAAAGAAGGTGACAGACATTTGCGGGCTTCATTCCAACCAGCTACCCTTTGAGAAGCCTGTTAGACTTCCTGTTTGTGGAAAGGGAAACTGAGGCTTGGAGAGGTAAGATGACTTGCCTCAAGCTGCACAGCTCAGAAGGCTGCAGCGCTTGAAGTGGACCCAGGTCTGTGTGGCTGCAAAATTGTGTCAGTTGCATCACACACCACAAAGCTGCCTCTGAAAACTTCCATCACTTCAGGGGACATAAATTTGTTAGTTTCTGAAAAATGGTGGCCAACATAAAACTCATGGAGAGTTTACACTGAGACACTTCCAAAACAAAAGGGCGAAACCAAAGTTTCGCCAGCTTGAAGTTCAGTGTTGTGTCTCCTCAGCCCCGTGGGAGTGAAGGGATTAGGACAGAACTGTCACCTTGTAAGGTGTGGACTGCTGGAAGGAGTACCATGTCAGGGAGTCAGCAGGTCAGAACTCCAGTGTTCTGACATGCTTGGGTCGGGCGCTCAATGAGGATGCTCAGTGGGATGCAGACAGAATAGAATCAGCTGCCGACAATGAATGTAAACACAAAGCCACAGAGGCCAGGGTCCGTGCATAGAGCTCTCTGGAGTTTCCAGGATGAAAACAAGAGGCCTGGATTCAAGTGATGGCTCTGCCCATGTGGTGCGGTGTTACACCTGGCACTGTAAAGTGAGGGCAGGAGGGCAGCGTGAATGGGCTGGGATTTGCAGGGCTGGTTCCACTCAGTAAAGGAGTCAGGCTTGTCTTACAAGGTGAGAAGGGGCAGGAATGTGAGACCTGCCTTTATGGAAAACTGCCAATCAGAACCTAAGGGCTTGGGCAAAGTTCTTGAGGTCTAGGGAACTGGGTGGAGAAGTCTGATAAAGAATTCTGGGGAAGGTTTTCGGGAAGCTACACAGGGATGGTCTCTGATGCCTGCTCTCTGCCCAAAGTGTCTGTTCTGGTGAGTATTAGGATCAAACTAGGCTTTTGCATACCTTAAACAGAAAAGGGAAGAAAATCAATGGGTTATTTTTTTCTTCCCTGTAGAGACTGAGTGTACTGACAATTTTTCTTTAGCTAATTAGGAGCTGGGCAACCCAGTGACTGACTCCTTTTGAATGTTCTTATTTTACAACAATGAATTCATGACTCATTATTATTCTTTTAAAAAAAGAAATCCCATGACCCATATGGGAAAAAAATCTGAAGACTGGATATGTGTGTATGTATAACTGAATCACTTTGCTGTATACCTGAAACTAATATAGTATTGTAAATCAACTACACTCCAATATGACATAAAAATTAAATAGAAAAGAAATCCTAGGAAGAGCAAACAAATTGTTCTGGTTTCCTCACCCCTTCCCCTCTCTTCCTCTCTCTCAATAACTTGCCGCATGTCCTTATGATTTTTGAATTAATTTCAATAATTTTAAGAATTTCTGCATCAATCCATTGATACATATTTTTACTGTACCAACTGTGTGCAAAGTACCTAGAAGGTGAAAATATCTTGGGAATTATAGAGTGGTATGTACACAGTATGTAGGCCCATTAGTAACTTCTAAACTCAACTCTTCCACCCTTAAAGGCAAAAGCGTCCAAGAAAGGCAGATGGCATTGCTAAAATAAAAGAGATATACTTTCCTTCTGTGGAACAAGAGAGCCGTGGCTGAACCCAGTGTGGGGCACTCGCCACCTTCTGGCCAAGGAAACCTTATGAAATTATGAACTTGGAAAAAAATAATTCAAGAAAACCCAGCGACTTCTTACACAGAGAAAATGGGGATGTAGAATGGATGGCAGAGCCCCTGTGAGTAAGCAGCTTGAGGAGGAGAAGAGAGGAAGAGAAGCTCAGAAATTCAGCAGAGGGAACCAAACAGTCTGGATGGAGAGAAAGATTACTGCTCTGCCTGAGCAAGGAAAAAGGTGAGAGAGGGAGCAGGAAGGAAGGGGGCATTTCTGTTAGGACCACAGTGTACTGTTGCTAGCTCCTCTGCAGCGCTGGGAATCCTCTAGGGAAGACATGGAGCCCAGACAGAGGGGAGAAATGTACAGGAGAGAACAAACACAAAGAGTGAATTTCTTGCTGCCCCTGGAGACGATGATTCCTTTTGGGGACAACAGAGGTTAATATCCTGAGCAGCAAGCCACCACATGGCCCAGAGACGGCATGCTTGGAACAAGCTGTTTTAGTGTCCTGTTGTAGATTTTATTGAATTCTTCTCTGAAAGGGCCAATTCATCTCTCCATTTGGAGGCTTTTCAGCTTCCCTGAAAAGTTCAAAAACTTCTCCTATCACTCCATTTACATGGGATCGGATCCATGAGCAGACAGACCTGCCCCCACACCCTCAAATCCCAGTAAGGACACTAGCTTGCCAACGGTCTCAAGTTCACACACAGAGACACTCCTGCTGCTCACTCTGCAGAGGGAGAGAAGAAAGGCTGTGATTTCTTCTGGATTCCTCTCCCCCTCCTGCTGTGTCGGCCCCTAACAGGTGGTCCTGTCCCCTTCTCATGCCTCAACAGACGAATTCATTTCAAAAACAGTCATGGATGTAAGGAAATATTTTCTGATTCTTATTTTCACCAAGAAGTGAACAGAAAAAAATCATCTCTGGGGACAAAAAGCCTTAACGTAAACCAGATAGCCAAGAGACCAGAAGACAGGAGGCGATTTTTCACCTGGAGTCATTAGCAGCATCTTGGGGAGAAGGCTAAAATCTGTTCACAACTTTTTGGGTACGAGTAGGAAACATAACAAAGAGGTGATGGGAAATCTTTTCTGAAAGTACATTTTCTCACCAAAAACAAAGGTTGGGAAAACCAGACAACTTGGTTTCCCTAAAGGCTGATCCTATTTGGAATGCTCAAAACAGCAAGCACAGGAATGCCCCACAAGAACCATCTATGCCAACCTGCAGAAATAAGTGCACTTATAATCTTTGGAAATCAGTGCAGTTTTTGAGAATATGTATCTTTAACACCTTCAAACCACATCCTAAGTGGCCAAGGCCCAGCTTCCTAAGGGGATGGGGTAGAGTGTCTCAGGCCTACAAAACCCCATATGGATAGAGGTTTTGGAAATTAAAGGCCTGGTTGAACTGGACCCCTGAGTACTAGCCCTTCCTGCCTGGGCTACAAGTGGAAAAGGAACAGCAATCCCCAAGGCAACTTGGCCCAGCCCCCGGCATGCCATGGTCTGGAGGCCTCAATCCTGGGGAGAAGAGCGAAACCCCGGGCTTCTGGGAGCATCACACAATCCTTGGGACGTGTTGCAATACTAACCCTTTCAGGGATGATTCTGGGAGCAAGGTGGGGTTACAGCTTGGAGAGAAAGTTGAAGGGGGTGGGCAGCACATTTGGGGATGTGGACACCAAACAGATGGAATTTTAATGAAAATATTTAAGCCTTTTAACACACAAGTTATCCCAGGCCACCTCTAGTCCTCTTCCCTTACAGGAATTAGAAAAATGTTTAAAGGATCATAGTATTAAGAATTTTCAAACAAAACCCTGATAAGAAAGTATATTTATTCCAAGTCACCAATGTCTGGGAATATTTCTTCTAAAATCATGTCCTGTCTTTAATCTTTTGGCTGTATATCTTTGTCCATCTAACTAAAATCCAAGCAAGGCAAATTGCTTCTATGATCGTGTTCCCTAAAGCAACCCTCATTCACTTTGCTTTTCTTCTCTTCTGGAATTAAAGTCTGCCATAAATGTTTAATTAAATGGAAGTCTTCCACTGTTAATGACTAGCTGCATAAAAGGCTCTTCATTTTTTAAAGGAGGAGTGTGTTTAAAACAGCGCCTATTAATTTCCCGATATTGATTCTCTGGCTGGGGAAGAGCATATAGTATTCAGCATAGAGCTCCTCTGCAGACTATGTTCAAGGCAGCAGTTTGGATTGAGAAAGGGCACCAAATGCAGTATGCGTCAAATAGACCATCGCTCAATGAAGTCACTTAGCTATTCAAAACATGTTCAGCCATCACTCAACCATTTGCACCAAGATTGTTGGGAGGGGGGCACGGAATTGGTGCTCTTTCCCCAGGCATAATCATTTCCCAAAGAGCAGCTTTTGCTCAGTTTGGGTTAGACTCTGGGGCCACATCAGTTCTCTCCCTCAGTCCGTTTCCCTCTCTTCTCCCCTGTCTCCTGGCTTCAACTCCTTGCACCACCATCCCATGTCGAGCTTAACAAACAATCCTGCAGTCCCCGCTTCCCGACGCTGCTCAAACGGCCTCCGTATTGGTTCATACCAGAAGCAAAGCACATCAGCTTTTCTTTCCACCCAGAAACATGTATCTCTCTGTGTATGTCTTTCTTTGGTGGCTGTAGCTTATACACACAGACACAGATAGCCACTCAGATGCAGCCCCTTATATTAAAGTCTGTTGCTAAATGCAGGTTGTATGACCTGCAGGAGTTTCCTGGCCCCCTCCCTGTGTTTATTAATGTGTCTCAGAAGCACATGCTTTCATCCATACCCTGATCTCCCAGCCTATCCTCTGTGGGACCGCTTTGCCCACAGCACATACACGGGCACACATGTCCCAATGACCCTGTAAGATCAAGGTAAACTGCTGACACTCCCTCTTGTCCCCCCACAACCTCCCTATGCTCTCACCTCCCTCCCGGCCTCCCTGCACAATGTCTGATTCCCAAGCTGGCTGCAATGCTGACTCTACACGCTTCTGGATAACAGACATGTCACTCTGCGTGGAAGTGAATTGGTTCTCAGCCTAACCTGCAAGTGAATGCTGTTTATTAGAACTTGGGTTTGTTTCCTGTTAGAGACGTATGTATTTTTAGACTTTGTAAACGTTAAAACACACATACACACGCAGCCAGTCGCCTCGAACGATATGTGTGGCTCATAGACATTACGAAATGCTCTTGAACTCAGCTTGCGATCTTGGAATAATTAGGATTTACCAAATAAGGCTTCTTAGAAACAACAGATTTTTTTCAAAAAAGGAGATTTGCAGATGATGATGTGTCTTAGACTTTTGGGGAGTAAGGGGAGGAGGAGGGGAAAGGAAGAACATTTTGGAATTCTTCATTACGAAAAGAGGAGCAATGTTGAGAGAGGCAATTGTTTTTTTATACCCTCAGATGGGCATACTACATCAAAAGGCAAATCCTAATGATTCCAAAGCAGGTGGAGCACATTTGACTTTTTTAAAACAATCTCTTGTTGTTTTCATCATACCATAGATTATTCCAATGAAGAAGGTTGAGGGAAGGTGGGTAGTGGAGGCTAGAGAGTTGAGTATGGTTTTTGCTTATTGATGTTCTTTCCTATGAAACTCACCCAACCAGGCTTGATCTCTGGTGGAAGGAGTGAAGTAAGAAAATGGTGGAATGTAAAGGGAGATG
>SJXQ01006422.1:594106-757457 GCA_006408695.1 Aepyceros melampus
ATAATCCAGAATGGGTCATAACTTCCTCGTTCTTTTTGCTGGTTTCATTCTCACTGACACTTTTGGTCTTGCAAACCCCTCTGGAGTAGAGCCAATAGTCGGTTCCCACAGCAATGGTCATCAGACTGAAGGCAGCGAAAGCACCAACCGTGGTTAAAAGCATTTGAACACCTCGATCAAACAGCCCCATAATTCTTCATTATATAAACACCCAACCGACTTCGGGTTCTCGGGAGAGTGTGTGTGAAGGTGCGAGTACTAAAGCAAAAAAGAAAAATAATTCCACTACTAATATAAAGGATATATGTGTGAACAGAGGATGTGGAGAGATATAAAAAAAGGGAGGTAAGAAAAGCTCACGGAAAAGAGTGTAAATTATAAAGATCACACGGGAAGAGAGGCTTGCCTTTTGAGATCAGAAACTGTTCCAGTTGCAGTGATTAAAAAAAAAAAAGGAAAAAATAAAAAGACACCCCCCACCCCCCCCAAGTGAGATGCCTTAATCTCTTTTCCTAAAATTCTGGTCTCCAGTTTCCATATGTGATAGCTAATTTGGAGATGGCTTCCACAGTGAACCAGGGAACAGCCGCATTCTCAACACAATCTCTCATGGTCGGGACCTAGACAGTTAGAGATTGTAAAAGCCGAGATGCAACCTTCCGTCTTCGCTCTCGGCTCTGCGGCCTGCGCCATGAAAATCCTTTGCTTCGCCAGTTCTCTTCCTTGGGGGGTCTTGGGAGCTTTCGTTTCAGACCAGACTTCCCAGTATTCTGTAAGCCCTTGATCTCAGCTGAACAGGTGCGGGGGTCTCGCCTTCCATGGTTTTGCCCCGGCAGCGGCAGCGGCAGCAGCAGGGCGGGCAGGCGCGGCGGCGGCGGCGGCGGCAGGACGAGCGGCGGCGGCGGTTATTGTTGTTGGTGGCGGTGGTAGTGTTGGCGAAGTGGGGGAGGGAGGGGGTTTCTCCCGGAGAATCGAGGCGGGTTTCCCTCCCCCTATCTGCAAAGCTCCTGGAAACAGGGGTGCGGCGTCTTGCTGCAGGATGGGCCGCCCGCCTGCCCCCCCCACCCCACTCCCGGCCGGCTCGGCCCCCGGAGGAGGCGCTCCCACCTACTGCATTACCGGGTGGTGCTGAACTGGACAGCTCCTTGCGCCGCCCGCTTCGCGCGCTCCCCGGCTCCCAGGGCGGCCCGCCAGGAGGGGGGCACGGGCCGGAATCCTCCCTGCCCTCGGAGGCAGCAAGGCCGGGGCAGAGCGGGGGCTGCCTTTTCCTCTTTTCACCCCTCGCCCAAAATCCTGAAACGAGCGCTCTCCTGGGCTCTCGGAGCTTAGAGAAGGCGTAGCTAGAGATAGCTCTGCTCCCTCTCCCTCTCTCTCTCTCACACTCTCTCCCTTTCCCTCCCCCCTCGGTGTTTCTTCCAGCTCAGCCTCCTTCTCATTCCATCTCTACGTGCCCAGAGCTACAAATACAATCCTCCCATCACAATCCGAGGGGCACAAAACTTCAACCAGCCGGTTCTTTGCCTGGAAGCCCTGAAAATATAACCTGGATGGGTAATTACAAACACGGTCTCTATGTGTTTTTGAAATCGTCGCTTGCACTTTGCCTTTTGGGGGATCTGTTTTGTTTTGTTAGCTATGTCGCCTTTTGGTCGCTTCTCTTTCTTCTCTGTCTCTTTCTGGCTAACAGGGGATGTGCAGTGCACTGTGTGTGTCTCTCTGTAGTTTTCTGTAGAAATCCTGAATCTTGCTCCTACAAGCAGACATTTTGGAAAGAATATTCATGGAAAAGGGTGCAAAAGAGTGACTGGTGGCTAGAGCTTGGGCAACAATTTTCATCTCAAGGATAAATATGTTTGCAGGGGAAATGGGTGAAATGTGAGTCCTTCTAAGTTTCCCGTGTCATTCGTAAACTGGATGGAAAGAGAAAAATCTCCCTGCTGTGAATACGTAAACACATTATAACTCTCCCCTTTTCCTCAGCAGAACTGTTATCTTGGGTTAATTACAGCATCATCTCTTGTTTCTATATGTGCAAGTTTTCCTTATGTGACCCCTGGAAAAAGAAGCTCATCAGATTCCTGCTGCTAGTGATTATGTTTCTCTCTGATCAGTTTCTTAGTTAGGGGAGGGAGAGCACATGAGCATGATGTAGAAGCAGTTTTAATTTGTTGGGGGAGGAGTCTAGAGAGAATTGTGCCTGCCTCTGATGGGTCAGTGGGGTTAGAGATGTTTCCGTTTCATAGCTCACCTATTCTGTACTTTGTTTTCTGTTCTTCGCTTTTGTCTGGAGATAATTTGCTTGACAATTTCTCAGCGATCTGGTGATTATCAAAGAGTATACAAAAGATGACTGAACTCAAAACAGACTTTTTTGGGTATTGTCTAATGTTTTTCCCTTTGCCCAGAATTGTTCTGCAGATATGGCCAGTACTATAGAGGCGGGGGGCAGTATAGAAAAACTACCTGTTTCTCCATCCTCCATAAAATGTCCTTCCCTCACTCTCTCTTCCCTTCTCAGAAGGAAAGAACTATGATGGGTAGTCACTGGGCTCCTGTCACCTTGAAGAGGGTCCTGGTGTCCAGAGAACATTCAGCTACCTCTGCTAAGATACCTTTAGGGTATAGCCCGAACTACTTTTTCTAACTGAGGATTCTCCGTTTGTTTTCTTGCCCTTTGGTTGGGGATGGCAGTTGGGATGAGAGAGGCACTGGTATGCTGACCTCACTCAGCAGGGAGTCTAACAAGTTCAGCCAATGGTTCACGTGAGTGATTTCCTTGGCTCCCTTCCTTCAGGAAAAAGTGAGGGGCAAGTAGGAAATTCTCTTCAACAGGCTAGGCCTTTTGAAGGGAGTGGAGGGAGATGTGGGTATAGCCACAGGAACCTGAGGGGCTTGCTCTCACTTACTTCTCTCATCTTGGTTGCTTTTGACCTAAGAAGTCCCTTCAAACTGGAGATAGATCCCTCCTTCTTACCACTCCTCCGTTCTTTTCAGATCAACCCTTGAATCTTGTTGCTCAAACAGAATTAGTAACAGAGGCTCAAAAGCTTCTGTTTATCCACAGAAGAGCTAACATCTTAGCCACTGACAGTGGCTGCAGCTTTAGAAACATTTGATTAATCTTCTAGCCAGATAATCATTGAGTCGGGAGGTGAAAGAGGGGACAGAACAGCTTTAGGTTGATGGTGTGGAGGGAACAGACACTTCTGGAGACAGAACAGTTCTAGCCTCTGCTACTTGATAACTGTGTGATCCAAACAAGTCGGCTTCCTAGAGCCTCAGTTTTACCATATGTGAAATGAACACATTAAGTTGTTCCCAGTTACAGCTGCCAGCCTGCTCAGATTCTACCATCCTATGTGTAACACTGTATTGAGTGCCTGTGTCAGCTCTACCACTGACCTGTGAACACTTTGAGGTCAGTAGTCGTGTCTTGTTCCCCATCATATCTTTGGCATCTAGTGCAGGGCTTGATCCTTAATAGACACTTGATAAATAAAGGCCAAGTGACACCAGTGAGTTTTAAATGGTGTACCTGATCATTAGCAGGCATTCAATAAATGTGGCTTGACTCTCATTTATCCTCCCCCTCCATTTACGACCAGATTGGTCTCCAGCTTTTTCTTCCATCTAACTCATGTAGCATTCCCCTCCCTGCTCCCCTTAACCTAGTTCTAGTTTGGAGGTCCCTTCTGCAGACAAGGCAAGGCTACCCAGGAAGAACTGGCTTGGTGCAAACCCCGGTAGATGCTTTGGATCCACCAGGCACACACACTTAGCAGCTGCTGAATGGATGCTCTTAGGGGAGCAGCTTTGTAAGCCTGCAGTTGGTGACTTGGTGAGGGCTTAGAGGAAATTAGCTGAAATGCCACAGGCCTATTTTGAGCTCCTTTTTTGATGGAGTGGAAATAACATGGGATTTGGGCACAGCAGACCTGGCCTTGAAGCCCAAGGCTGCTATTTCCTCATTGTGTGACCTTGGGCAGACATTTAACCTCTCTGGAAATCTCTCTTCATCTGTCAAGGAGGACCACTGGCAGGGGCCTTACAGTGTGGTTGTTAGTGTTACGTGTAAATAGCATGACCATGCTAACATGCCAGGCACTGATCTAAGCGGAGGTCCACAACAGTCCTATGATAAAGGAACCATTTTACAGATGAGAAACCTGTCACATAAAGGTTTAAGCATCTGGCCTGAGGTTGTGAGTGACAGTGAATGAGTGGCAGAGCTGAAAGTCTAACCTAGTACCAGGCAGGGGGCCTAGATCTTAACTTCTGTGTCTTGACTCAAGATATAAGCTTTCTGAATAAGGATATCACACCAAGGCTATTTGCTTCTCAACTACAGATCTGGCAAGGATTTAAGGGAGTAACTTCTAGGTGCCAGGTGTTTTCACATAATTTCTCACACTTGCCATTCCAACAACCCTGCAAATGCCTATCGCTCACCATCTTACCTTACAGGTGAGGAAACAGAAAGTCAGGGAGGTCATAAGTCAAGTCCCAAGGTCACATATCAAATGAAGTGGAAGAGTAGAGATTTGGACATTTTGCACTGCTTCACATTCTACTAGATCCAAGTCTCATAGTTATTCATTTGTTCATCTATTCATTCAACAAATCAAGTACCTACTATGTGTCAGGTATGTATAGTAGATTTCCTGGACAAGTTGAATAGGACAGACATGATCCCTTCCTCCCAGTACCTGAAAGACAAGCAGAAGGAGCAGACAGGGGAGGAAGAGCCGCACTGAAGGGAAGAGGAAGTTAGGTGAGGGATGCTGTGGGGCCATGGAGCAGGGAGACTAAACCCAACCTAGCGGGTGCAGGACATCCTCCTGGGAGGACAGGATATTTAAATTGAGATTAACTCCAAGTCAGCTAGGCTGAGATGGGAGTGGGAGGGTGCAGGGGAGCTGAGAAGAGGAAGGGCATTCCAGACTGAGGAAACAGCATATGCCAAGGTGCAGAAGTGTGTGCAGGTGGGAAAAGAGGGTTGGCTAGTTTTAGGGAAAAGATGCTGAGTGATGTAAAGACCATGATGGGGAATGTTTCAGGCTAAGAGCCTGTAGGACTTCCCTGGTGGCTCAGACGGTAAAGTGTCTTGCTTCAATGCGGGAGATCTGGGTTCAGTCCCTGGGTAGGGAAGATCCTCTGGAGAAGGAACTGGCAACCCGCTCCAGTACTCTTGCCTGGAAAATCCCATGGAGGGAGGAGCCTGGTAGGTTACAGTCCATGGAGTCGCAAAGAGTCAGACACGACTGAGCGACTTCACTTTCACTGGAGGCCATGGAAGTTTGGCTGAAGCATAAGAAGCCACTCTGAGGAGGCTGGTGCGGTAGGAAGTGGGAGAAGCAAACCGGAAGGCAGGCAGATAGCACGGCAACTATTGCTGGGATCCAAGTGAGAGATGATGGTGGCCTGGACCAGAAAGTGGCAATGGGGAAAAAGGAAATGAGGGGGTTGGGGGAGTTGGGGAGAAAACTGATGGATATTGGTGTACACAACTGAGATGCGTTACTTTGAGGAAAAGTAGGTTGAGCTTGTGGGGGCTGCAGGGAGCAGAGGAGACTGAGAATTCTGCTTTGGTCACATGCACAGTTTTGCTTCATACTACCGCCTCATCACTCCTGCTCCCGTTCTCTCTCTTCTCAGCGTGTGAATGAATTAACCAAGAATGGAAATCATTCATTCGATTACATGCTACCCTCACCAAAACGAAGCTTCATGAAGGCAGGAATTTCATTCTGCTGCGTCTCCTTGTATTGAAATTTCCAACACTGAGAACAGTGCCTAGCACAGAGCAGCCGTCTTATAAAAACAAATTACTTGTTTTCACATGCCTGCTCTGTGCCAGGCAATGTGCTGAAGTGCTAGGGAGGCAGATGAGATGAAAATACCCAAATTAGGGAGACTGTTGAGCAGACAGCGAATTTCCAAGGCAGTGTGACCGAGGCCCCGAAAGATCGAGGGTGTCTGGTACTCTTTCCTATGTGTGCTGACAGTTCCCATGCTTCTGCTCTTGGGCACTTCTCTCTGGGTTTGGAATTTCTGTTTAAGGATTGGCACATAGGAGTTCACAGTACGTATTTGATAAATGAATGAACAAAAAGGAGACATGTGCTATGGGCTCCCAGGTGGCACTAGTGGTAAAGAACCCCCCTGCCAGTGCAGGAGACAAGAGATCCAGGATTGATCCCTAGGTCGGGAAGAACCCCTGGAATAGGGCATGGCCACCCACTCCAATATTCTTGCCTGGAGAATCCTGTGGAGAGAGGAGCCTGGTGGTCTATGGGCCATAGGGTTGCACAGAGTCGATAACAATTGAAGTGACTTAGCAGGCACGTGCTGTGAAAGCCCAGGATGAGAAACCATTTATTTCTGTCTCGTTGGACTTCCCTGGTGGCTCAGATGGTAAAGTGTCTATCTACAATGCAGGAGACCAGGGTTCGATCCCCCTGGGTCAGGAAGATCCCCTGGAGAAGGAAATAGCAATCCACTCCAGCATTATTGCCTGGAAAATCCCATGGACAGAGGAGCCTGGTAGGCTACAGTCCATGGGGTCGCAAAGAGTTGGACACGACTGAATGACTTCACTTTCACTTTTCAGTGTCCCAGAAGGCTTTGGTGACAAGCTCATGGTCGAAGGCCAGGAGAAAAGGTCACAGTTGGTCAAGGAATAGAGGAGGGTGTTACAAGCAGGAGAACAGGATGTGCAAGTACAGAGATCTGAAGCAGGATCATGAATCCCAAAGAGGCTGGGATGACTTGTGGGGGTGGACAGGGAGTCCAGAGAGATGCTGTGTGTGGGGTGCTGAGCCATCTGTGGGAATCGCTGTCCTCACCTGGCAGGGGCAATGAAGTGGGAAGAGAACAGGCCATGGAGTCAGATGGACCTGGGTTTGAATCTCAACTTTTGCTGCGTGACCTTGTGACCTCGGGTTGTTATTTAACCCCTTCCTCTGAGCTTCTTCATCTGTAAATGGGGTGATAGATGCCTCATTTGTCCCTGCCTCAAGTCCTTTGCACCTGCTGCTCCCTGTGTTGGATGCTGTCCTCTCTGAAGGCTAGACCCCTAGCTCATCATTCAGGTCTTAGCTGAAATATCACCCCCAGAGAGGCGCTGTGTCAGAGCACACGTGTCTCATTCATTGCAGTATCCCCAATGCCTAAAGGGCCTGAAATATTGTAGGTGCTCAGTGAATGGTTTTTGAATGAATGAATAAGGTTAGGGTCATGGAGTTTCCCTGGTGGCTCAGATGGTAAAGAATCTGCCTGCAGTTCGAAAGACTGGCATTTGATCCCTGGTTCAGGAAGATCCCCTGGAGAAGGAAATGGCAACCCACTCCAGTACTCTTGCCTGGAAAGTCCCATGGACAGAGGGCCCTGGTGGGCTTCATTCCATGGGGTGGCAAAGAGTTGGACACAACCAAATGACTAACAATTTCATGGGGATTAAATAAGATATAAGCATTTGGCAAATAGTAGGGGCAGGTCTCTGAAAGCCGCTGGCACTTGACAGGTGGGGTGAGGTGAGGAGGTAGCTGGGAAAGGTGAAGGTTGCCCTTGAGATGCTGTGGGAGGACCGGGAGTGGACAGAGGGTGAGGCAGTACCAGAGTCAGACCTGCAGGCAGGCACTGGCCTCATTTCCCATGCTGTGCCTCCCGGGCCCCCTCTGCTCTCTTGACCCCGCATCCAGCCCACCGTGGACCACCAGAAGCTTCCAGCCCACCTAGCTATTTAGCCCCAGGTTGGAGCATCAGCAGCAGAGAGGCTCCAATGGGGCCATCAGGCTCTGGGACCGGGAGGAAAGGAGATGCTAGGACACATGGCAGGTTTTACTCCTTGCAGAGGAGAGAGCAGCCGAGGAAGCCTCAGGGAGGCTTGAGTGTCAGGGAGACACTGAGCAGCCTCAGTGTCTGCTGCCAGAGGGGCTGGGAGAGTGGGGCAGAGCTGCAGGGTGAGTCCTGAACCTAGTGAGAACCAGAAGCTGAAAATCCATGTGTAGAGGTGCCCATGACAAGAACTGCCACAGAAAAGTAGCTTTCTCATGGAGACTCCAACCCCAGTTTGAGCTCTGAATCCGTCTGATGTTTCTTCCCCTACTCCCCACCTCTGGGGCTGGTGTAGGGTTTCACCAGGAGCTGACTACAGCAAAGAAAATCATGATAGAAAGTTGATAACAATGTCACAGAATAAAATAAAGAGGACACATAAAGATGCAGAGGAGAAACAAGAAACAATGTTAAAGGGCTTGGGGAGGGAGAAAAGGTGATTTCCAGTGACTCTGAGGGGAGGAGGAATCCAGTGGTGGAGGAAGAAGGTGAGATGAAGGCAGTGCATTCGGGTGAGTCTGAGAGGTGCCAGAGAATGGGGCCGGAATGTCTTCTGTGACCAGGTCAGCCTCCTTACGGCCTCTCCTCACCTCACCCTCTCCTTTCCTACCTTCCTCTCCTCCAACCAGGCTCCTAGGCCAGATTCCATGGCCCCATGCCTGCCCCAGGGCCTTTGCATCACAGTCCCTCTGCCTGGAACGCTCATCTCCTGGCAGCTGGTTCAATCCTTTATTCCTGCAGGAGTCTGCTCAACTGACCACTGGATACAAATGAGTCCACCTGCCCCTCCTCCGTCACCCTCATTTCTTACCTGTTTAACTTCTCTCCTTAACCCTTTACAGCCCTCTTCACCTCACATGTGTATTTTCTTATTTGTAGTGCATGGGTAGGGATTTGGTTGCATTGCTATTATATTCCCTGCCTCTCACATGGGGTCTGACACAGAGTAGGTGCTCATTAAATGAGTGTGGACTATACAGTGAAACCCCTGGGTCAGGGACACAGAAGTTCACGCAGGTGAGAGGAAGAAGGAAATGGGGACCACTTGGCTGGGACATCTGGGGAGAGCTGGCTTGGAACGCCGCTCAAGGATGCTGACAATATCTTCAGAAGAAGATGCTGGAGGCTTCTCAGAAAAATAGGGTGGCATTTCAGAGGTTCCTCGGCAACATGGAACCTAGAGAGGTAACAAATAGCAAAGAAAAGAGTGCCCATGTGGATTTCAGGGGGTGGAGAAGGAGGCACTACTGAGATGGCAGGGCTGAACCACAGGGGATCTGGTCCCAGCTCTGATGCCTTAGCAGTGGGGCTTTGGGCAAGTGACCGAACACTCCCTCCAAGTCTCAGCTGCACTGTCTGGAAAATGGGGCAGCAGGCTAGTCTCAAGGTACTGTTCTGATCATGAAATGAAATAAAAAATATTATAGTGCCTCCTCCATAGTATATTAGATAAATAAATGTTTATTTATTTAGTAAATAAATATTAGTGACATGTTGAGCACCTACTGAGTGTTATGTGCTTTGAATAAACTGCAAAATGAAAAAGATGTGGGCCCTGCTCAGAAGCAATCAGAGGAGTGAAGAAAGGCCTGCAAGTGGAGGGAGGCACTCAGGGCACCTCAAAGAGGGCAGGCAATGCCCCCTTCCTGGGTGCTGGGGAATTCAGCAAGGGCTTCCAGGAGGCGGTGACAGCTGAACTGGGTCTTGAAGGAGAAGCAGAAGACATGGATGGCCAGGAAGGGCTTTTTAGGCAGAGGGAACAGTTGAGTAGATGTGAACATTCCATCAACAGAAGTTTGTTGAGCACCTATTATGTGTTAAGGCACCTCAGTGAATACAACCTGGTGCAGTCTCTGCCATCAGGATCACACATGCCAGAGGGGCAGACATCAAGTTATTGATTACACAATTGATTGCTTAATTGCAATCACAGTGCACTTCTGGGAGCTACAGGTAATTCTGTTTTGCTCAAGTGCCCAGAGGCGCTGGCAGAGATCAAGCTGGACAGAGAGGTGGGCCAGGTTAGGGAGAACCCTGCACCAAGCACGTTACCTACTGTGTGCCAAGCTCTGTGCAATGGGTACAAAGATGAACAAAACCAAGTTTGTATTGGCAGGAACCAAGGACTGAATGTGGAGTGATAGAGGCAAGTCCATGGGGTGACAGGAGCACAGCATGGAAAAGGAAGGCTGGGAAGTCTTCCTGGGGGAGGTGACCTTTGCCCCTTCAATTGAATAGCAGTCCCAAAGCTCACCATCCTGGCTTTAAAACTTCCCAACTTTGTAGGCTTAAAGGGGCCTTAGTCACTTTCACTATCCAAGTGAAAGTGTTAGTTGTTCAGTCAGGTCTGGCTCCAATCTTTGTGACCCCCATGGACAAAAGCCCACCAGGCTCCTCTGTCCATGGGGATTCTTCAGGCAAGAATACTGGAGTGGGTTGCCATTCCCTTCTCCAGGGGATCTTCCTGACCCAGGGATCAAACCCAGATCTCCTGCATTGCAGACAGATTTGTCTGAACCACCAAGGAAGCCCATAGTCACACCTGAGGGTGGCTCCATAGCAAAAGGCTCTGAGCCTGGCATCGTTCCTTCTCTCGGTCTGTGATACAAGTGAAGAAGTTGGCATCATGTGGAGGTATAGACCCAAAGACCCAAAGACCTTAATGTGAGGAGGACTGACAGGCTAAGGTCTCCAGAAATCCTGGTTCCACCCCTTCTTCCCAAGCCATGTGAGCTTGGGACAGGTCACTCTGTGCCTCCATTTGCTCATCTATAAAATGGGTGTCATGGTGGCTGTTGAGGTCGTGAGGACTGAGTTGGGGGCAAGGAGTCTCTCCTTTTGTAAGTTTTCATTACAAGTGATTTGTTATGTTCTGCAAGAGCACCACCAATTTTGTAGGTGTGGCTGAACTGACTCCTTACGGAAGTGATCAAAACTGGTAAAGGGGTTCTGTGGGCCCCTTGGGGGTGGGGGTGGGAGTGGGGGTATGGGTGAGGTAGCCAGGTTCTGAGTGCCTACAGGTTGGGTCCCAGCACGGTGCTCTGCTTTGGCCAGGCCTGATGGGGGCTCCCAGGTGACTCCATGGTAAAGAACCCTCCTGCCAATGCAGGAGCCATAGGAGACCTGGGTTCAGTCTCTGGGTCGGGAAGATCCCCTGGAGGAGGAAATGGCAACCCACTCCAGTATTCTTGCCTAGAGAATCCTATGGACAGAGGAGCCTGGTGGGCTACAGTCCATGGGGTCACAAAGAATCAGACGCAACTGAATCGACTTAGCACACACAATGAGGGTGGAAGATCACTCTGTCTACTGACCTCTGATGGGTTCTGCAGAGTGTCAAGTTCTCCCAAAACATTCTCCTCTCCAACAACCCATGGGTTCTGAATGCCTATTGTGGGGCAGGCCCCCTTTCTCCCTTAAAACTGCAGAAACCTTGGGGAAACTGAAGTTTTGGGAGGTAAACATGCCAAGCCAGCCAGCAAATAGCTGATTCACGACTGGTACATAGCTCTGCCTGTCTACACAGCCTCAGCTAGTAGGTAATCAGGATCCTAGGATGGGGAAGGGCTCTGTGGGTCAGCTGCCTCCTCCCTTTTGCTTGAGCCTCAGTGACAAGTAGGTGTTTACTAAGCTCTTTTTTTCTGGTGTCTTCTGGGCTCATATCTAGGTGTGCCCTTTCTGCTAAGAGGGTTCTGTTTAGGAGTGAGCCCAATGGAATGGGTAGTAGAAAGAATATGGAGTCTGGAGTGAGAAGGATGGGTTAGAGTCCCAGAGACCCTGGGAAAATGCTTTGCTCTAGGAGCCTCGATTCCTTCATCTGGTAAATGGGAAAACTAATACTAATGCCTTCAATAGAGTATGGCCTAATTCATATCACATGCCCAGCACTGTGTGGTACATAAATGCTCAGCAAAAGTGTGAGACGGTAGCATTTCCCTGCTTCAGACCTGCAATAGGGTCTACACACAGTTTGTGAGTCCTGATCCCTGGTCCTCCAATCTCTTCCATTGTTTTCACCTACCGCTCTCCTCTGTCCTTCTCTCCTCATTTCCACATACTTGCTGTTCCAGCCACACCCCGCTTCTCTGTCTGGACAAGCCATGAGCTTCATGTTGTCCATTCTCCTACATTTTTCTTTGTCTTTCTACATGGATTCACCTGGAAATGATCAGCAAAAGGGCATAACTGGGGTAAAGTAGTGCATGCCAGCTCTTTCAGGCCTTTCTTTTTCACGTGTCTCCCTCCTCCCTGCCTATGTAGATCACTCGCCTAGCCCCTTGATCCCCATGTTAACAACTTGTGGGTTTCTACATGTTCATACAATCATAAACAAAATGCATGCAGATAATATGCACAGCTAAACACACACCCGCACCTACCCATATGCCCATTCCCAGAATGGTTGGTCTAATGGCTAAGACTATGCGCTTCCAATGCAGGGGACCTGGGTTCGATTCCCAGTCAGGGAACTAGAGCCCACAGGCCACAACTAAGCATTTGTACGTTGTAACTTAAGCTGGCGCATGCCACAACCAAGACCTGGCACAGCCACATATGTAAATAAATAAAAGTCTGATGCAAAGAGATGACGGAGCGACATCCTCTCCATGATACTAGACCACGGGTCTAAATGTGCAATGGTACAACCAGATGAACAGTTATTTTGTTTTAAAGCTAGCTGGTTGTGTAGGTTTCACTAATTAAACCATCACTGCCTTTCCCTAACTGCACTGAAATGCCTTCTCTTCCACATAATGGATCCTCGTGGCTATGTTGATCCAGTTCTGATCTCTCTGTCCTATTCCACTGGTCTGTGTATTGCTTCCTTGCTGACAGCTTTTGGATTTGATTATAGAGGCCTTACTATGTTCTAATGATGATCTCTAATAAGTCACATTCTTCCCCAATATTCTTATCCTTCATAGGATCTGGTTATTGCTGTGTCTTCATTCTTCTCCATGAACTTTGAAATAATTTTATTCAATGGTGTCGTTGTCACTGCAGGATCTCAGCAACTTACTTGGAGTCAAGCTATTCCACTGGGGAACAGGAGATATTTGTTGAATGTTGTTGCTGATCTTTTCCTTCCCTAATGTGTCCTATTCATCCACCACCAGGACTAGTAGAGGTATTGGATAGTAATATTTAGTCCAAAAGTAGTTAACATGAAAATGTGTACAGAGTAGACAAACCTAACTAAATGAGAAAGTTTCATAGATACTGAGACACTTGGAAAGTTGTCAAATTTGAGATCCATGAAGCAAAGAGATGTCATTCCTATATTCAACACCTATTTCTTTTTCTTTTTTAAAAATATGTCTTTAATTGGAGGATAATTGCTTTACAATGTTGTATTGGTTTCTGCCATCAGTTCAGTTCAATTCAGTCACTCAGTCATGTCCAACTCTTTGCAACCCCATGGATGCAGCACGTCAGGCTTCTCCCAGAGCTTGCTCAAATTCCTGTCCATTGAGTCGGTGATGCCATCCAAGCATCTCATCCTCTGTCATCCCTTCTCCTCCTGCCTTCAATCTTTCCCAGCATCAGTCTTTTCCAATGAGTCAGTTCTTCGCATCAGGTGGCTAGAGTATTGGAACTCAATTTCAATGAATATTCAGGACTGATTTCCCACAGGATGGACTGGCTGGATCTACTTTCAGTCCAAGGGACTCTTAAGAACCCTATGAACAGTATGAAAAGGTTTCTGCCATACAACAGAGTGAATCAGCTATAAGTATACATATGCCCTCTTCCTCTTGTGACTCCCTCCCACCCATGCACCCCACCCCTCTAGGTCATCACATGGCACTGAGCTGAGCTCCTTGCAACATTTCTTGAACACCTACTGTATACCCGATCTTATTCTAGGTTTGGGGATATACTGGTGACCAAAGCCAAGACAAAGGTTTGATTTTTAGATTGTGACAATGGTATTGTGTTCATTATTTTTCAGTGTGATCGATATTGTCACTATGCTTAAAATAGAGTCCTTGTCTTTTAGAGATGATACTGAAATATTTACAGATAAAATTATATAAAGTCTAGAATGTTTCTAAGTAAGCTCAGAGTGGGAGAAATGGATGAAAATATAGATGAAACAAGATTGGCTCTGAATTGATAATTACAGAAGCTCGGTGATGGTTTAATAAGGATTTATTATGCTATTCTCTCTACTTTTATCTATATTTGAAATATTCCATAATAAAAATGCTTTAAAAATGCATTCAGAGCTTATTACATTTCAGGCATTGTTCTAATTGCCTTTCATCTATTAATTCATCAAATCTTCAAAATAGCCCTGTCTTAGATCAGTTTGAGCTGCTATAACAAAATACCATGAACTGGGTGGCTGAAATAACAGATATTTATTTCTCATAATTCAGGAGGCTGGGAAGTTCGAGATCAAGGTGCCAGCAGATTTGGTTTCTGATGAGAAGCATCTTCCCACAGATGGCCATCTTCTTGCTGTGTCCTCACCATACAGGGGATGGGGGGTCAAGAGGGGGAGAAATAGCCCTGATCTCTTCTTATTAGGATAGTAATTCCATCATGAGACTTTGCCAGATACTATCACATTGGGGGTTAGGGCTTCAACATACAAATTTGGGGGGAGCCACAATTCAGTCTGTATTAAGCCTTATGAGGTAGAGATTATCATCCTAGATAAGGAAAATGCAGCCCCACAAGATTCACTAATTTTCCCAGGATCATAGTTAGTAAGTGGTAGAGCCATCTGGCCCCATGGCCCTGCTCTCAAACTCTATGTCCTACTTCTATATCTTCGACATCTACTGCTCATTCCAGTGAACCTTTAAATGAATACATATATATATATGTGTGTGTGTGTGTGTGTGTGTGTGTGTGTGTATAGTTATTTCGTGTATCAGGAAGGGCTGTGAAAGTTATAAAATAAGACTGGAGAGAGAGAAAGACTGCTAGTGGAAGAAGGTGGGACTGAGGATGCGGAGGGTGGGGACTTTCTTCAGTGAGGATGAAGATGGGGAGGCTGTGTGGAGATCTGGGCCAGATATTCAAGCAGTTGTGCTGTGCTTAGTCACTTAGTCATGGCCAACTATTTGCTACCCCAAGGACTGTAGCCCACCAGGCTCCTCTGTCCACAGGGATTCTCCAGGCAAGAATACTGGAGTAGGTTGTCATGCCCTCCTCCAGGGAATCTTCCCAATCCAGGGATCGAGCCCAGCTCTCCTGCATTGCAGGCAGATTCTTTACTGTCTGAGCCACCAAGGAAGCCTTATATTCAAGCAGAGGGACTGGCAAAAGCAAAATAAGAAGGTTGGTGGGGCTGGAGCCCAGCCCGTGGGGACAAGGACTGAAAAAGCAAGTGGAGGACCAGATCTTACTGCAGACTGTAGTAAAACACTATTTATAGGTTCAAACAAAAGAGCTAAAATATCTCAGTAAGATCAAAATGATTTATTGGATTTATTAGTGCAATGATCATTTAAAACATTTTCCTACATTTTGCAGTGCTAAATTCATCTATAACAGGAAGATAATTTAATTCCAAAGGCAAATTAACTGCTCTTTGCCTTCTCCCAAAGTCACCCACTTTTGATATTTTTTTGCATAACTTGATTCAATTTTTTCTGCTCTTGCCACATTTTCTCCAGCTCCTACATACTTTTTTGGATGGTTATAACATTATTATCTTATTATTAGTTGCTAACCGGGGATAATTTACTTTTCCAATGGATCTATGCTGCTTATAAAATGCCAAATCAACGGGGAGCATAGGAAGTAAGTGGTTAGTGACTTCTGATAGCTGGAGTAGACAGAAAACTGTTTGTTTTCTGGGGACCAGAGTGGGAAGCAGGCATTGATGACCTCTGATAAGTTGAATTTACCTGTGGTCCAACAGTCCAAATGTCAGAAGAGCATCCATAAGGCAGATTCTCAGAGTACAGTTGGTGATAACTGCTTGCATCAAACTCATATTGTATGTGCTTAATATTTTGCATGATCTCTGCTAGTTTGAATTTGCAGGTATCTGACAACATCAAGTTCAAAGGATTCTGCAGATAAAATGTGCCCAAACACAATGTTTCCCTTGAAAAATAGCTGATGATACGCACATTTGTAGTGAAGACTTCACACACTGTGGGACTTCCCTGGTGGTGCAGTGGTGAAGAACCCATCTGCCAGTGGAGGAGAAACAGGAGATGTGGGTTCAATCCCTGGGTCAGGAAGATTCCCTGGAGAAGGAAATTGCAACTCACTCCTGTATTCTTGCCTGGAAAATTCCATGGACAGAGGAGCTTGGTGGGCTACAGTCTGTGGGGTCGCAAAGAGCAGACATGACTAAGTGACTGAGCAGGCGGCACTTCACACGCTGCAACAAAGGGGAGGGGAAATGGACCAGGAGCCATCCACGAGGGGTTCTGAGGCAGTGTTTCTTGCTGTTGGAGGAAAGTTTGTTGAATGAACTTCAGGAGGCATGAGGGAGGCATATGGGAATGGGAAGGTGGATTTAAGAAATATTACTGCAAATCATGTGTCCCCTTTATAGTGTTTGAGAAACATAATTAAGTCATATTGAATCATCTTGAGTTTTTGGTTGCTGGATCAATCGTTTGGCTCTAACACCTCTGTGACCTGGACCACCTCTGTCATGGTTTCAACAAGGCTCAGAGGAGTGGGTACTAGGGAAAGCTGGTCTGAAACGATGGTAAATTGGCCAAAAATTTGTGGAAAGTTTATGCCAAATTATAAATTTAGACACTAGAATTTTTCTTTTGGTTTTAGGCATTGAGCAAAAAAGTCAGAAAAAAAAAAAAAAAAACAGTTTGAGATAGAGTCAAGAGACCTACGTATTAGGCTTTGCTTTACTAGATGGTCCCTTCCTTCATTCAATATATGATTGAGTGAGAAGTTCTATCTATCTGCCAAGTCTGAGCTAGGTGCAGGACATATAAATTACTCATCTTGGTAGGTAACTTTGAGCTGTGTGTATGTGTGTGTTTTGGCCATGCCATGGGGCATGTGGGATCTTAATTCCCTGAACAGGGATCAAACTTTGGGCCCCTTGCTGTGGAAGTGCCAAGTCTTAATCACTGGATTGCCAGGGAAGTCCCTGAACTGTGCATTGAAAGGTGGATAGGAGCTTACAGACAG
The DNA here is from genome assembly GCA_006408695.1 of Aepyceros melampus. Classification (NCBI taxonomy): domain Eukaryota; kingdom Metazoa; phylum Chordata; class Mammalia; order Artiodactyla; family Bovidae; genus Aepyceros; species Aepyceros melampus. The sequence goes on from SJXQ01006422.1 coordinate 611,075, forward strand.
AGAAAAAGGGAAGGAAATGTTAGGCAAAGACACCTTTAGATTCTTAAAATGGCAAAGAGTCTTCCAAATGAAGAGAGCAGGTTAAAGGCCTCAAATCTAGGACATGTGTAGTTATGAAAAAAGAGTGATTAATTTCCCTATTGTTGGCATTAAGGATGTCTCCATTTTATTTATTTAATTTTTAGAGTTGAGTTTTTTCTTTTCTTTTTTTGTGTTGTTAATAATTTTCTACATCAACTTAGAAAAATGTTGTGTATAATAAGTGAAAGTGCACAGTAAAGTTTAAAAACATTTAGCATGAGTTCAAGGGAGTTCATTAGCCATTGTCTTATCTTTAAAAGCTCAAAATAACCTTAGAAAATCTCTAAAATCACAGTGAAGGAAACCAAAATAAATTAATTCTCAATGACTCAAAACAAGAAGGATGTCTGCATTTTAAATGATTATAAATAATGTTGAGGAGTCAATCCTAAAGGAAATAAACCCTGAATAGTCACTGGAAGGACTGATGCTGAAGCTGAAGCTGCAATACTTTGGCCACCTGATGCGAAGAGTTGACTCATGGGAAAAGACCCTGATGTTGGGAAAGATTGAAGGCAACCAGAGAAGGGGGTGGCAGAGGATGAGATGGTTAGATAGCATCACCAATTCAATGGACACTAATTTGAGCAAACTTCTGGGAGATAGTGGAGGGCAGAGGAACCTGGCATGCTGCAGTCCATGGAGTTGCAGCACTTTTAGACAAGTGAACTTCTCGGCAAACATGCTTTGCGATATGAAAACAGCTAGACTGTAGCAAGAAAGCGTAATCACCAATTTTGTGGTCTATACTTCAGCTCACCAAGTTCAGGGAGGCTTTGTCAGTGTACTGGGAGGATTGCAAGAAAGCCTGCCGGCCTGAAATGGAGTGATAGTAATTAATAAAGAGTTAGACACGACTTAGCTGCTGAACAACAACAACAATGAACATCTTCATGCATAAATGGTTTCTGGGTTTTGTCTTAGGTAGATTCTTAGAAGTGAAAATTACAGTGAATTTCAGTGAGAGAGTAACCTGGTGGGCTGTGCCCTGTGACTCTGGCCAAATTGCCGGTCCTTCTGGGTTTGTTTCCCTAGCTCTCAGAACATAGATCCCAGGCGCAAAAATGACTTTTCTACCTTTAATGTCAGACATCTAATGGCACACCATGAATGAATGCCAGGGTGAAAAAGATCTGGAGGGGAGGAGGTGGCAGAAAGCCTCTCATGGGGCCCTGGACCTAGCAGCAGGTGGCCAGTGACTTCATCTGTGCCCATCAGTCCATCCAACAAACATTCATACAAACACTTAGCACGTGCCTGGCAGTGCTACGGAACCATGTGTTCACTCTGCTCAGTAGTCTATTCCCATAGTTTACTTCCCACAGTAAGTTCTGTGGAGCTGCATGTTAACTAGGATGTCAAATGAAAATGACAACACAAGGGTTCAGTGGCAGATGAAGTTTGGGAACCTGTGTTAAAGGGCGCTCAACAGGCTCCAAGGGCTGTGGGGCTTTATGCTTTTCCTGTGCCCATGTGCCTTGAGGATGCCCAAGAAAGGGACAGGGAATTAGGCTGTCTAGTGTCACGTGACTGTAGGACTCTTTCTGTTGAAGCATCTGGGGCTTCCTTAACCTCTCCCAAGTACACATCTTCCTCTGCAGCCCACTGCCACCATCTGTTGTGGACATTTCCCTGCCTTGCTGGTCACTGTAGTCCTGTTCCTGTCTGCAGCCCAGCCCCAGGCAAAGCAGAGTCAGAATTCCAAAACTCTTGTACTTCACTTGAGCTGTACACTGGCCCCACAAGCCAAGATACAGGAAGCAGAGAGAAACCTCATTCTCTAGGCTGTTCTGCAACACAAGACAGAGGTTAAGGGGGCTTCCCTGGAGCCAGCCAGCTGCTCTGAGTCTGGTGTCACCATGCCCTAGTTGTGTGACCTTGGCCAAGTTGTCTCACTCACTGGGTCTCAGTTTGCCCATCTGTCAAATGGAGAGGATGATGCCACTTCCTCTGGAGTAGTGTTGCTGTAGGAACAGAGTGAGACAAAGCATATACAGTGTTTAGCCGGGCAAATGGCAATCATGATCATTATTACCTAATTTAATAATACTTGCAGTAGGGGACCCAAGGGCCTCCAGAGACACTCCCTGGTGTTTTTGACCTCAAAATTGAAATAGTTACATCACCCGGCTGTCTCACTCTCACAGGTTGGGTCCTTACTGGGGGCGTTTTCTTGACATCATGAAAGGCAGAATGCAGTAGTATCCCAGGGTTTGCCAAAGCACAAATGTCTGACATGAGTATAGTACTTCATAGCAAATGAAGTCCTTTATTCTACTCAGTACATATCTATCCCACACACCTCTCTAGTGCTTTACAGCTTATGCATCATGAAGTGTCTGTGGGGTTTAGGGATGCTGACCCTCGACTCATAGATGAGGACATGGAAGCTGAGCAAGTCACACTTGGGCTCTGCGTCTCGAGTGGCCCTGGGGGGATTGTCTGATTCTGACTCTGCTCTAGTCTCCTGGGCTCTGCCTCCTTGCTCTCCCTCTGCGTCCTGCAGAAGATGGAGTCTTCCTGAATGAGGCTCGGGAACGCTGCCACCGTTCAATGAGCTAGTGGTGAAATTGGAAACTCTAGGCTGGTAGCAGAGGAAAAAAAAAGTCAACCTTTGATTCATGGGCAGGAGAATCAGTGAATGGGGAAGACTCATTCTGCAGTAACCGGAGAAAATGTCTGAGTGGTACGTCCTTTGAGCAGAGTCCATTCCAGAGAGAGCACGATCATGCTAGTGGAGAACTCAGCCCTCCTATTAACGTCTGGAACCAGACCAGGGAGGTGAGGGAGCGCTCCTGGACTCAGAGCAGACAGATCTGAGCTCAGATCCCAGAGATGCTGTTGGAGCAACCCTGCTGATACTCATTGGGAAGTGGGTGTTATACAGGGGTCAGTGTAACACTTCGTCAGTGTTATACAGGGGTCCCCAGAACAGGGTGTCTAAACAGCTGTTAGGAGCCAGGCACAAAAGAGGGGCTTGCAAAATGAAAACATCTGAAAGATTCTTTTATTAGGGTTGAATGGGGAGAATTTTGTTCCTTTAGGAGATGGGAGTAAAATCTATCAGTTGCCTCCATTGCTCTTGAATGAATGAAGGAGTTGATTTCTACAGTATCAAATCTGATTTCTGGTTGGGAGTGAGAAACTAGAGTCCTGAAACTGTTTCTAAATGTGGTAATTCACAGGTCTAACAGATTACCATGCACCGGGGGCTTTCTCAGTCTTTCGTTTGCTTTTCATAAAGACTCATTGAGTTGGGCATTATCATCACATCAGATGAGGTCTCAGGGATCAGAGAGGGGCAGTGATTTTTCCCAGGTCACACAGCTTGTACATGGTAGAACTAAGCCTCCAATCTGCATCTCTTTCTCCAAGTCCCCAGCTCCTTCTCGTGCTACATTTAATTTGGGAGGAAATGGAAAGGCCTGGGAATAGTGGAGGAATAATATTATATTATACTGCATACTGGAAGAAAGAGAGGTCTATTGTACTGTGGTTATAGATGTTTCTTTAGATCTTTTAGACAAGTGAACTTCTCGGCAAACATGCTTTGCGATATGAAAACAGCTAGACTGTAGCGAGAAAGCGTAATCACCAATTTTGTGGTCTATACTTCAGCTCCCCAAGTTCAGGGAGGCTTCGTCAGTGTACTGGGAGGATTGCAAGAAAGCCTGCCGGCCTGAAATGGAGTGATAGTAATTAATAAAGCTGGTTTGTGTGAGGAGCTTCGGCTTGCCAGGTAAGCAGAAAATGTTGTACTCTTTTTTTTTCTAATAACTGCTTCCACTGTGCTCTATTGAGCTTCATCTTTCTTACTGGTTTCCTTCAGGACACCTCAGGCCCATTCCATAACTTTCCAATCACTTTGAGTTATTAAAAAGAATAATTTAATTTTGGTTATTAAGACTCAATCTTGTTCATTTTAAACTGTCAATCTCATATGAAATTTGGTGCTTCCTCCTTGGGTCACGTGTGTATGCATATGTGTGTGTGTGTGTGCATGCCCATGCATGTATTTGTGTGCGTGCCCACGCCTGTGTGCATGTGTGTGTGTGCGTTGTCTGCACATCATCTCATCTTGTGACTGCATGATTGCAAATGGAGAGTGGACTATGTCTGCTTGGGTGGCTCAGACCTGCTGCTCCTTCTGCAGACAACCCTGTGTCAGAGATGGTGAGTTTGTCACACACAGACACACACACACCATCATTTTGCCTATATTTCTGCTAAGCTCCCTTTGTGAGGCTGGTATCCAAGGGCAGGCTCTCTAGGGAGGAGGTGCTGGTCAGATGCAACCCGGCCTAAGACATTCCCCTCCTTGTCTCTGTTTTCCCTGGCAACTGGGGGTCTGTCTTAGAGCTCGGAATCCCAGGGCTCTGGATCAATGAGTGAGTTAGCACTTTGACTTGCTCACCCACTCTGACATCCATTCAAGCCAACAGATACCTGAGAGCCTTTGCTGCACCCAGCACTGGGCATTCTCCTCTCTGCCATTTCCTCTGTCCCTTTTTTCATGCACCTGGGGGCTGTCTAACCTGGAGGTACGAGATGTGTGGCAGGTTCAATGGCTCAGAACAGCAAGAGGAGGAGACTTGCTTACCCAAGGAGAGGCAGGTGAATCACTTTCAGGCACCTGCACTCAGCACTCCAAGCCCAGCCTTCTCCCTCGCATCTCTCACTAGGAAATGCTACCCTCCTGGGTTGGTGTCTTTTGCCCCTGGGACTATGGGACATCTGAGGACTCCAAGAATCAGACTGTTTTTGAGATAGCCCTGGAGAATTTAGTCATATGTTCATTTGGAGCCCACCAGTAGGAGGAAAGGTGGGTTGAGGGGTCCCCAGACTCATGGTATCGGGTTACACGCAGTCTTATTTATGGAGCACCCAGACTGAGGCAGGTACTGTCAGGTATTTGATTAAGCATTATCTGTTGCTGTTGCTCACACCCCTCCCAGTGGGTTCATTATCCCCATTTTACAGGTGAGGTGCTGCTGCTGCTGCTAAGTCGCTTCAGTCATGTCTGACTTTGTGCGACCCCAGAGACGGCAGCCCACCAGGCTCCACCGTCCCTGGGACTCTCCAGGCAAGAACACTGGAGTGGGTTGCCATTTCCTTCTCCAGTGCAGGTGAAGGTGAAGTCACCCAGTCGTGTCCGACTCTTTGCGACCCTGTGGACTGTAATGTACTAGGCTTCTCTGTCCATGGGATTCTCCAGGCAAGAATACTGGAGTGGATTGCCATTTCCTTCTCCAGGGGATCTTCCCGACCCAGGGATTGAACCCCAGTCTCCTGCATTGGAGGCAGACGCTTTAACCTCTGAGCCACCATGAAAGGGAAAAGTGAAAGTGAAGTCGCTCAGTCATGTCCAACTAGCGACCCCATGGACTGCAGCCCACCAGGCTCCTCCGCCATGGGATTTGCCAGGCAAGAGTACTGGAGTGGGGTGCCATTGCCTTCTCCAACAGGTGAGGTGACCAAGGCTCAAAAGCAAAAGGGTTTGCCTGAACTGCCATGGGCAACATACGGGAGAAGCGAGATTTGAATCCAGGTCTGCCCATCTTCAAAGCCCAGAAGGGGTAGGTGCTGGTTACTTGGAGTCACTCAGAATCAACTCCCCATTCTCTGGTCACAGCACACTGATTTCTTTGAGGGCAATATACTCTTTCCCACCGGGTACACTCTTTGGAGGCCCTATCAATTCAGGTGCCCTTATTCATTGGAAGGATTGATGCTGAAGCTCCAATACTTTGGCCACCTGATATGAAGAGCCAACTCATTGGAAAAGACCCCGATGCTGGGAAAGACTGAATGGAAAAGAAGGTGCAGCAGAGGATGAGATGCTTGGATGGCATCACCATCTCAATGGACATGAGTTTGAGCAAACTGTGGGAGACAGTGAAGGATAGAGAAGCCTGACGTGCTACAGTCCATAGGGTCACAAAGAGTCGGACATGGCTGAGTGACTGAACAGCAGCTGCCTTCCCTTAGATATAGGACTCAAACTCAACTCTATAGGGTCCTCCATCCAGATCTTGAGTCTAGAACAGAGAGATGCATTGACAAACAGCTCCCACCCTTAGAAAAAAAAATAGCAGACAAACGATAAAGAAGTGCTGGTGTCTGTTCATCCCAGTACTGGTCTGATGAGCTGTTGAGTAGCTCAGTCTTCCTGGGTGCCGAAACCTTTGCAGTTCCAGTCCCTTTCTGGACCCTAGTTAACCTAACAGTTGAGCAATCCAGCCTTCCACTAAATCCCCTCCACTCTGCATTTTATTTGCTCCATTCAACTGCAGTTGGTTTCTGTTGCTTGCAATCGAATAATACTGTCTGATACCCTAAGTGTTGTGGTGTTAGGGGTCTGACTCTTTGCCTGATTGCTGTTGTGGTTTTAGTCATTAAAGTGAAAGTGGAAGTTACATTTGTGTCCGACCTTTCCAATCCCATGGACTATATAGCCGTCAGGCTCCTCTGTCCATGGGAATTCTCAAGGCAGCAGTACTGAGGTGGGTTGCCATGTCGTCCTCCAGGGGATCTTCCCAACCCAGGGACCGAACCTAGGTGTCCTGCATTGTAGGCAGATTCTTTACCGTCTGAGCCACCAGGGAAGCCTAAGAATATTGGAGTGGGTAGCTGATCCCTTCTTCAGGGGATCTTCCTGACCCAGGAATCGAATCGGGGTCTCCCGCCTTGCAGGTAGATTCTTTACCAGCTGATCTACCAGGGAAGCCTTTTAGTCGCTAAGTCGTGTCCAACTCTTTTTGTGACCCTATGGACTGTAGCCCCACCAGACTCCTCTGTCCACAGGATTTCCCAGACAAGAATACTGGAGTGGGTTGCCATTTCCTTTACCAGGGGATCTTCCTGATCCAGGGATCGTACTTGCATGTCCTGTGTTGGCAGGCGGATTCTTTATCACTGAGCCACCTGGAAAGCCCTCTTTGCCTGATTGAACCCCTCTATTTTCTGTGTCTCAATGAGATCTGACTTATAAAGTGCTCAGGATGGGGCCTGGTGCAGGCTGTCACTCAGCGAATGCCCGTTGGCATTTTTATTACTGTTCTTCTCTCAGATTCTGGTCTGTGTGGGGCCACACCTGGCCCTCCCAGGCCTTGGGGCTGTCGGTGAGCCTCCCGCGGGCTCAGCTGACAGCTCTTGGTTCGGTTCCTACCAGGCAGATGCTTGTGTCACATCAGATGGCCGCTCACCACAGCTGGCACTAATGGACCGTGTTATGGCGAAGCAGTGGGTTCATGTGGTTGGCAGGTGGGCATGTTGGTAGGACGCTGGCTCTGCTGCTGTGTTCCAGGGGCCCCAGGCTGTGGACTCACTGTCTTGTCCCCCAGTTCTGCTGGTTCTCATCAATAGGCAGGCAGATCCCAGCTGAGAAGGGAGCGACTCACCCTTCTCCCTGTCACCAACATTATCCTCAGTGTGGTTATTAATAGCAGCAATATTGCTGCTCTGAGCACCTACTATGTGCCAGACCCTTAATGAGAGGACAGTGCTAATCATAAAATTAATGGCAACATACATCGTCACAGTTACTTTTCCCAGAAACTCCTATGAAGAGGCGTATGCCCATATTGTAGATGAGTAAGTTGAGGCTGAGGGGTGTTGCTGGGGAGATGTGATGGTGCTTGGTTCCCACCTGGGATCTCTCCTTCCGCAGTGGTTTCTTCTGATTTCCTTTAAGGCAAAGGAAGTATTTCATCTGTCTACAGACAGCAGTTTGAGCTACATTAGAAATATATCTTCCTATTAATACAGTTTTGATTCTGTTTCTTGTTAAAAATCATCCTGACTCTGTGATACCAATGGAGACTTCATTTCCTCCCTGGATCACATCTGAATCTTTTGGGGACAGTGTTCTCCTCATCAATGCCCTCTATCTATGGATGACGCCACCTCCAGTCAGAGCCGTCTCCTGCACTTTGGACCCTTCCTTCCCACAGGCTTCTCCTCCCACTGGACTACTTGGCCAACACCTCAGAATCCACATACACTAACCCTGGATGTCCTCCATCCCCGACTCTGCCTCGCTTGCAGCTTCCTTCACCTTGATTCCTAATGTCTCCATCCTCTCGCACCCTGTCCATAAGCCCTGGAGTCACTGCTGGTCCAGTCTCTTAGACCCCACATCGAATCCATTAGGAAATCCTATATTCAGAATCGATCGCTTCTCTCTGCTTTCACCCTGGTTGAACCACCATCCTCTCCTGCTTGGATCATCCCATTAGCTTCCTGATTGATCTCCTTGTTCTCAGTGTGCCTCTAACTCCATCATCCCCAACACAGTAGCCGGAATGATTTCTTTGAAGACATAAGTTAGACTGTGTCATCTCTCTGCTCGAGCTTGGGTGGTGACTACTCATTTCACTCCAGGTAAAATCAAAGGTTGAAGTGGGCTCCAGGGCCAATGACCTTTCCTCCTATCTCACAGTCCCCAGCTGTCCTCCATACTCAGCCCTACGGGTGGCATACTCCTGCCTTACGGTCTTTGCACTGGCCACTTTTTCTTGCCCTGGATACACACATAGCTCACCTCTCACCTCCTTTATATCTCTGCTGGACAGCCCCCTTTCTCCCTAGCCACACTCCATTGCATCACTCACATCCGACACCCCTAACTCCCAATCCTCCTCACCTTGTCCTACTTTTTCTTGGTTTCATTGCAAGTATTACCTTCTGATATCTTATACAATTTACTTCAGGTGAATTAGGATTGACCAGCAAGTTGACTCCTCAAGGGTGAAGCTCTTTACCTGTTTGCTTCTGAAACACAGCTTGGCACAGACTGGCCCCTCTTTGAATGAATCCCTGTGTTGTTCAGTTGCCCAGTCATGTCTGACTCTTTGTGACCCCATGGACTGCAGTACGCCAGGCTTCCCTGTCCCTCACCATCTCCCAAAGTTGGCCCAAGCTCATGTCATTGCAGCAGTGATACCATCCAGCCATCTTATCCTCTGATACCCTCTTCTCCTGAGAGTCCCTTGGACAGCAAGGAGACCAAGCCATTTAATCTTAAAGGAAATCAACTCTGAACCCTCATTGGAAGGACTGATCCTGAAGCTGAAGCTCCAGGATCTTTGTAACCTGATCTGAACAGCCAACTCATTGGAAAAGTCTCTGATACTGGGAAAGATTAAGGGTAGAAGGAAAAAATGAATCCCTATAGCTTTCCTCTGATCCTTAACTTTCTCCCTGAAACTGGAGACTGGAGAGCATCAGTTCATTCTACTGGATGAGGTATTGTTAAAATCTCCAGGAAATAAGTGATCCTGCAGGGAAAATTGCTGACCTGGCTCCTGCCTCCACTCCCAGGCTCATCTCAACTACGCTGGTTCTCATTTTTAGGCTCCTGCAAGATCAAAGCCCTTGTATGCTTCTGCTGTGTCATACCTCAGGGCCTTTGCACATATGATGCCTCTTTCAGCCTGATGGACTCCTGGGTGTCATTCAAAGTCCTCATTAGGTGTTGCCTCTTCCCTGAGAACAATCTCCTCCTACTCTCCTAAGTCCTAAGAGACTCCTTCCTTCTCCCGAATGACTTCTGTACCTCGAGTGCATTTCCCAGGGCTCATGTTTCATTGTCACCTGGGGTTATGTCCATTGCACGATCAGACTGTGTGCTCCTTGAGGGCAGAGGCTGGGCTCTTGGCCCTGTATCCCAAGCTGACCCAGGGGCTGGCACGTGGTGGTGGCCCGGTCAGTGTTTGTTTGCTGCAAACGACGGAGCAAAACAAGCCAGATAAGGACAAAAACAGTTCTGAAGACCCTTTCAAGGTCACCAGCTGGCGAGGGATGAACAATGTCTTATTATTTGATCATTTATTTATACTCTACTTTCAAATAGGATTTGAGGCAGCCTGAGATGAAAGGCACAGATACAGCAAAAATGAAGCCTGCGTCTTAAACGACACCTCCATTTCCTCCAGCTGACTCTTGCTCACTGGTGTGTAAATGTGCCCCAGTTAAAGCACAAGACCACCCCCAAATCCCCTGCCGGTCTGTTTCCCTCTGCAGCTAGTGCTTTCAAGCCAGACTTTGAATGATCATCTCAGTTCAGATCCACTTCCTCATCCCTCCACTAACCTGCTCTCAGCCAAGACAGTGGCTACTTCTGTGTCACTAATTCCAACAAACACTTTCAGACCTCAATTCGTGGCCTCAGGGCAGCATGACCTTCTGATGCTTCTTCCTTCCTAAAACCTTTTGCTTCCCTTAGCAACTAGAAGTTTCCTTCTACCTCAGGGTTCCTCCCTCCCAGCCTCCCTTGCAGGCGGCTCATCTCCTGCACATCCATGCTCCCCAGGATCCCCTCCCTGACCCCCTTTCTGTTCGCCTACCCACTTTCCTTGACCAACTTTGACTTTGCAGCCTCTGATTGCAGTTGCTACTAGGATTAGTGAGGGGGGGTGTAACTCTAGAAACAGCCTCCCAAACTTCAGTGACTTAGTACAGAGAACATTTATTAAAATTTATCTATTTTTAATTGAAGGATAATTGCTTTACAACATTGTTTGATTTCTGCTGTACAGCAACATGAATTAGCCATAGATGTTCATATGTTCCCTCTCTCTTGAAACTTCCTCCCATATCCCTCCACTTTCCCACCCCTCTAGGTTGTTACAGAGGCCCAGCAGAGAATATTTTCACTTGCACAGGGTCCATTCAGTAACTGGGGGAGGGGAGCTCTGCTCACTCTAGTCATCCAGGGACACAGGTTCCTTTCACCTGGCTGTCACTGACCCTGACTTTGTGTTAGAGGTGGGGGGATGTTTTTCTGGACAAGGGTGGGAGTGGAGAGAGAGGGAGGGTGTCATGGATGTGGAGTATGAAGTAGAAAGTAGGACGAGTCAAGTGGCTGAGCCCTTGACCTAGCCTATATCCTTAGACTCTCTTGTAAGTCTCCGTGTGTGTGTGTGTGTGTGTGTGTGTGTTAGTTGCTTAGTCGTGTCTGACTCACTGTGACCCCATGGACTGTAGCCTGCCAGGCTCCTCTGTCCATGGAATTCTGCAAGCAAGAATACTGAAGTGGGTTGCTATTCCCTTCTGCAGGGGAGTGAGGCTCCATGGAAGCCTGGATTCATCATGTGATAATGAGGAAGTCCCCTGTGGGAAGGGACAGGCTTCCTGCTCTCATATGCTCACATTTCTTGGGCCCAGGAATGGTCTGCCGGTTGGCTGTGCGGGGCATGTGGAAAGAAGGAGATGGGAATCGGGAATCTGCCATGGGTGTCTTGCTTCTGGAAGCTGTGTGAGATATCCTGGCCAGAGGGCAGCTGTGTGACTGGCTCTTCCTCTATAAATTCATGGCCAGAGCATGGGGACTCACCCAGAGGACTGACTCAGCCTTCTTGCCAGTGCTCAGAGCCTGTGCTGGGCATGCCGTGTGCCTGATTGTCAAATTCATCACCTACAGTCAATGGCGTGACAGTGGGCATATGTCACCAGCTCTTGAAGCTGGGCAGGCTGGACCCTCTGTTCTCTTCAAAGGGAAGGAGATCTGACAACCTGACAGTGATGGAGTCCCTACTGTGGCCAGAGTTTCTCCTATATACTTTATCTCCATTATCACTGAATTTTCATAAGAACCCTGGAAGGAAGGGCAGGTCATCGTCCCCATCTCACAGATAAACCAAGATTTAGAAAGACTTAGGAAGCTTAACATCTGAAAATAATGAGGAGGATGCCCACAGGTGGCACATTTCTGAGGTCCCACAACTGATTTTTTTGAACTCTCATTTGGCATACATCTTTAACTCTTCTAGGACCATATGATAGCAAGGAAAGAGGTTTGGGTTGGGCCTGGGAATACATGGGCCTACAATCCAGAGTTTAACACTCACTAGATGAGTCATGTTATAGAACCATTTTAACCTCAATTTTCTCATCTGTCAAATGGGTACAATCATGTTGCTCTCCCAGGGACAAGTGAGAGAGATTTACAAACTGTAAAGGTCTGAGTATTTTCTTTATTTAAGCTACTATCATTTCTTGCTTAGATGTTTCTTAGGGGTCTTCTGTTTGCTCTTACTCCTTCCTCTGTGGTATCTTCTCTGCACAGAAACCAGAGGGATTTTTTTTGAAACGGAAGTCAGTTCATGTCAAGTCCTTACTTGAAACTAGGTTCACATATGTCCCTAGTCTGCTGTGTGACGTGGCCTCGCCTGTCCCCCTAGGGCCCACCTTTTGCTGCTGCCCCTGCCTTTAGCTTTCTCTCTTCGGGCCCCTGGCCATTTCCAGGGCCATTTCACCATCCTGTGCTCTCTCCTGCCTCTTTGCATATGCTCACTCCTCAACCTGGAACATATTTTTCTCATGCTCTTCACTCAGGGCAATGAGCAGGGCAACACCTGCTCCTCCTTGGGACTGCAACACACACTTTCTCAGGGATGCTCTTTTTGCCTCCTCTCTAAATCAGGTCCCTTGGTTTTACTGTCTTGCAGCACTGTTTTCTCCACGTTGCACAATCTGCTGTGGTGATTTCACGTGTGTATGAGGTTTGGTTTCTCTGGGAGTCTGTCTCCCTCTGAGAATGTCAGCTGTGTAAGGACAGGCACCTATCTGCTCTGCCCACCATCATATCCCTGGTTCCCTGCCCAGTGCCCAGCACACAACGGGCACTTGACGCAACAGTTCCAGTTAAACAAATGAAGATGTTTCCTGCCGTGTCCCCAGGCTGCCCGAAACCGCCCTTTCCAGGCCTGAGCTAGAAAGAGCCCAGGAGCAGCAATCTGCCCCTGAAGCAATTGTCAACCAGGAGGAGTTCTAGAGCTCCTTTCAGATCTCTAATCTCACTTAGCTCAGCCCTCAGGACATTTAAACCTTGATTTCATCATCTGTGAAAAAGGAGGGTAACTTGGGCTGCCTCGTAGGCTGGAGGTGAGATGTGGCAAGGTTTGGAAGGACGTGGAAGAGTGAGGATATAAATGAAATGCTGCTTCTTCCCCATTTTACAAAAGTCCTTGATAGCTCTGGGGGTGACAGTTCTATTGCACAGACAAGGATGCTGAGGACCAATGAAGTTAAGCAATTGGTCCAAGAGCACAGCAGTGGAGCTGGTCAGGAGATGGATGCTCTGCGTGTGGTGTGAAATCTGGCTGCTTCCTCCACCAGGCAGTCATCAGGGGCTAGTCCTCCTGTCTGAAGAGCTGGGCCCTAGAAGGCCCTCCTGTGCTCCCAGGACCCAAGAGGAAACAGGAAGAGCCCCTTTGATTCCAAAAGAGCAGCCCTCCTGTCTCCCTCTCATGCCATCGGTCCAGGTCCCCTTCTCGCAGCTTCCCGGAGATAGCACCATGGCCACCTCTGCAGAGCCGGTCCTAGATGACTAGGTTCTCTTCTTTCTGGGACCCCTGGGACACTGCTCAGCAACTGACCTATATTAATTGCAAGTGCTATTCGCTGTCTTGGTCCCCTCCCACCCACCACGCGACCCCACCCTGCACAAACACCTCGATCCATCCAAGGACGTTGTAAAAATAAAATGATCACAACCTGGCCCTCCGGGAACCTCGGCTTTACAGCATGTCCTGCTCCAAGGCGGACGGCATTTACAACCCAGTTTGAGGGAGAAAAAAAAGGGAAAATGCAGGAAGGAGCTGGGAGGGGAAGAGAGAGAGACAGAGGTTCACACATTTGAAAGAGTGAGAGTGGATGAAATAAGAAAGATGGATGAGAAATGGGCAAGGAAAAGGAAAGAGGCCAAAACAGGGCAGAGAAGACAAATTAACAAAAGAGATCTGGGGGAGGTAACAGGGTTAGAGGGACTAAAATGTGGGAAAGAACAAATGGAAGTCTTAGAAACAACAGTAAATGGATAGAACAGAGAAGAGAGAGAGTCCTGGAAGAAAGCTGGTGAAAGAGGAAGAATGGGGTGAAGGGGACAAAGAAATAAAAAGTGAATGACATAGACCACCTGGGAAATCGAATTGGCTGTTTGTTGAAAATGGAAAGAGAGAACATGAAACAGAACAAGAGTACACAAAACCTCAGGGCTGGAGAGTTGGAGAGGAAGGGTTGCTTGACAAGATGGGAAGCAGGTTTTCAGTCAGAGCACAATTGCGTCCAAGTTGATAGGGGTGAGGTAGGTGAGCTCTGCTCTATGCGGTTACAGGGGAGTTCAGTTCCTCTGTCTGGTGGTTCTACCATCCTGGGAGACAGGCTGGCTGACTAGGACCTGCTTTTGTGAATAAAGTTTTACTGGGACACAACCACACCCATTAGTTACAAAGCTGCCATAGAGACTGGTTGGCCCACAAAACTTAAAATGCTTGTCCTCTAGCCTTCATGGAGAACATTTGCTGATTCTTGCTCTGGGGTTCTGTAGGCCTATGATGAGAATGGGGAAGATCTGTGGGGCGGTTTCTACAGGCTGGGCCTGGAAGTGCTGCACCTTGCCTTCCTCCCACTTTCCACTGGTGACAGTCACGTGACCCCTCCGAGTTGCAAGGAGGCTGGGAAATGTAGTCTTTCTGGTACTCAGGAGGAAGATGAAGGGTGGGTTTGGCACACAGCTTTGTGTCTCCTTTCCTCCTCGGCTTTGTTCCCTGCATGAATCTCTCTCCTTGGCCCCACTCTCCCATGAGATGATAAGTTCTCTGAGGCTGGGACAGCCTCTATGCATAGCACAGAAGAGGCGCTCTAAAGACAGTGAAGAAAGGAATGAACCTGTCTTTCTTGCACACTCCTGGAGCTCTTTGTAAATACCTCTGATCTGGCACTGACATCACTGGGTTTACTCATTCTGCGCCTGTTTCCCCACTCAGATTCCTCGCTGTACCTCATTTTCCAGCATCTCCTGTATAGGAACACCATGCTGGGTCCTGGGCATGTCTTTTTGAACAAAACAGACCCAGCCTATGTCCTCAGGGAGCTTGCAGTTGAGTGGAAGAGACCAGAAATGAGCAGAGAATCAGAGAATTACAATCATGCAACTAAATTTAAGGTGACACCATTATTAAATGCTCTGAAAGAAG
Source organism: Aepyceros melampus (assembly GCA_006408695.1). NCBI lineage: Eukaryota > Metazoa > Chordata > Mammalia > Artiodactyla > Bovidae > Aepyceros > Aepyceros melampus. The sequence continues at coordinate 626,134 of SJXQ01006422.1, forward strand.
AGGTGAAGTAGCTGCTCTGAGCACATCTCAGGGAGAGACTTGATATCATCCAGTGGTCAGGGAGGGCTTCCCTGAGGAGGTGACGTTTGGGCTGTAACCTGAGGCAAAAGCACACATTAACCAGGCAGAAGAAGGATGAGCAGAGTGTGCCAGGCAGGGGAAACAGCCTGGGCAAAGGCCCTGTAAGACAACAACAAAATGATGTTAGTATTATTATAGCTCAGACTGAATACCCACTATGTGCCAGGCATTGTATTAAGCATTTTACATGTATTATGTCAGTTAGTTTGCACAACACCAAGAGAGGGATATTCGCAAATTGCAGAAGCTATGAATGCCCTGCCCAGATAGCTTCTGCCTACCCCAGGGGACCTGTGAGGGCAGTTCTCATGCTTGCTGGTAGCTTCTGTTGGCTGGACATGCCAGAGTCTGCACTTCCCAGGACTGCCCTCACCAACAACTGATGGGAATTGGAGGATAGATATCTTGGCTCCTCTCCCTTGGTGGGCATTTCCAAGGCAGCTGGAGACTGACTCTCAGAGGCTCTGGGGCAACTCGGAGGGCCCATGCCACAGGGTACCCCCATCAGTGTGCACTTCCTCAGCGTTGCTCCCTCCTTCTCTGCCTCCCCCACACCATGTTTCTGAGTTACCTCGGAAATAAGTACTTGCTCCTGAACATTTGTCTCCGTGGCTGTTTTTGGATTAACCAAAACTAAGACACTATTAAGTAGTCCATTTAATAGATGAAGAAACTGAGGCCCAGAAGAGTTGCAAACACAGAACTGAAAGAAGGCCTTTGAAACTGAAACACAAACAGTGTGGTGTGTGTGTGTGTGTCTGAGATGGGATATGATGGGACAAGTGAGACAGGTGTGTAGGCTAGGACAGGGATTTAGGTCATTAACTTAGGGACATAGGAGGACTTCAAAGGGCTTTATGCAGATTGATGACATGTTCTGATTGATGTTGTATCACCATGGTGATGGAGGCCAATCAGGTTTAGAGGGGCTCTAGTGGATGCCAGGGCAAGAGTGGGGGCTCTGGTGGTCATTCTGGGGCACTGAGTTCTCTCATGGGTCTCTGGAGCTCTGGGGGACCCCTTGAAGGCCAGGGAGTATCGGGACATCAGAGAGGGCTCTGTTGCCTGCCCCTAGTCTGCAGCGTTCCTCTCAGGGGGAACAACACAGTGTCTCAGCTCCACCCTCCCCATTCCCTTTCCCGCCCACTTAGGTCACAGAATCCTTCCTTGCCCCCACCCCTGGGACCTCCATTGGGGAGGGTTGGGGCTGGAGCCCGGCACCCCTACAACCCAGCCAGGGCTGGCAGCTGCAGTGGAAAGGCCAGCCAGGCCTCCTGACTGGGCAGGCCCCGGAGGCCAGCACGTGGCCAGCCTGGTGCCGGCTGTTTCTGCCCCAGTGCCCTGTGTGGCCTGAGCCTGGCTGAGCAGATGGTGAGCGTGGTCTGAATGGGGTTGGAGGGTCTGCTGGTCCCATCTTGTTCATCTTTGCCTCCCCTGGGCCCCTCTGCCCTTGCTACTGTCCCAGAGAAGGTGACAAGCTTGACTGGCCAGGGGCGCCGTGCAGCAGGGTGAGGTCTGAGGCCACATGGGCCAGGCGCCCAGCAGCGCTGGATGTGTGGGACGTGGATCCTGGGGGCTCTGGGGCAGCTGAACAGGACTGGAGGGTGGGAGGGTGTCAAGAGAGAGTGGGGGAGGGGTGCAGGCCACCCTAGGGAAGTGCCTGACTGCACAGGGAGGCCCTCACTGGGGGGCCTGTGGTGGCAGCAGGACCTCCCTCGGGGAGGTCAAGGGAACTCACATTTGAAGCCTTTCTGTGTGCCCGGTCCTGTCAATGTGACCTTGGGCTATTATCTGTCCCCCAACCCCTACCACTTCATAACCCCCACCTCATCCTCCCTGGGGGGGCCTCTCTCCAACTCCCAAAGCCCATAGTGTTTATTTTTATTTTTTTTTTAAGGTTTTGTTTTGTACTGGGGAAGTGGGTGGCCATTCCCTTCTCCAGGAGATCATCCTGATCCAGGGATAGAACCTGAGTCTCCTGAAGGCAGATTCTTTACCATCTGTGTCACCAGGGAAGCCTGTACTGGGGTATAGCTGATTAACAATCTGCAGTGTTTATTATGTGGATCAATTTCTCCAAGGCAGCTTCCCTGCCAGCTATCCTCGAACATTCCTAGCCACGGTGTCCTTCCTGGGTACCTGCTTACCCACCTGGGCTGCTTCTTAGTGACCGAAAGAGCACAGGTTCTAGGGGCATTCCACTTTTTGACTGAACTTGAGTCATTGGTTCTCTGAACCTGTTTTCTCACCTGTAAAATAAGCCAGGTGAGAAGACTTTTGACAGCAAGGAAATCAAACCAACCAGTCAATCCCAAAGGAAATCAATCCTGAATGCTCATCGGAAGGACTGATGCTGAAGCTCCAATACTTTGGCCACCTGATGCAAAGAATTGACTCATTGGAAAAGACCCTGATGCTGGGAAAGATTGAAGGCAGGAGGACAAGGGGACGACAAAGGATGAGATGGTTGGATAGCTTCATCAACTCAATGGACATGAGTTTGAGCAAGCTCTGGGAGACAGTGGAGGACAAGAAGCCTGGTGTGCTGCAGTCCTTGGGGTCACAAAGAGTTGGAAATGACTGAGTGACTGAACAACAACAACAACAATAAGCAAAACACACCCACCTGGAAAGGTGGTGGTGAGGGTTAAGAGAGATGAAGAACAGGAGAGGCCAGGCACAGGGGAGGTGGTAGGGAGGGGCTCCTCTGCCTCCTCCACCCCAGGCTGACAGTGGGGCTGGGATGAGCATTTCACCTCCCTGGGCCTTGGTGTCCTCAGCTCTCAAATGGGCACACTCTGCCCGTTGGGTGGGGGGCTACATGGTATGTAGGCTGCCTGGGGCTGTGCACTGCTCGGCTGTGGGACAGGACATCCGATTCCTGTATTATCTTTCCATCCTGGCAGCGGAAGCTTCAGGCAGAGGAAGGTGCCTCTCCACCCTACTCAATTATAGCCTGGGGGTCTTAGAACCTCCCCTGCTCCACACGGCTCTCTCTCTCTGTCCTTCACGCCTCACTGGAAGCCTCTCTCAGGCCTGATTTTGCAGCCTATAGATGGGCCTGGGGATGGGTCCATCCTGTCAGAGCCTCAGGGCTGCCCAGGCCAAAAGGAAAGAGTGGGCACCCCCGCCTTAGCTCAAGGCCCATACCTGAACATCTGTTCCCCTCTATCTAGTATCCTCTCATTCTCTTAGGGGTGAGAGTCCCCTCACGTGGTAACCTTGGGAGAGTGAGGGCTGAGAAGGAAGCTCTGCTGAGAAGGGCTAAGGGACTGGAACTGCTACTCCTCTCTGCCTCAGGACATTTGAACATGCTGCTCCCTCTGGTTGACATGCAATTTCCCTGTTTCACACCCAACTCCTACCCCTTCATATCTCTTCATATTTCAACAGAGAGGTTTTTGCCAGACAACCTTCTCCCCAATCTAAAATAAGCCTCCTTTGCAGTCTTGTTCAGAGGGCTCCAGTCTTTTCCTTCAAGCAGCTTTTACGACTTGTTTGTTAATTTGCTTATTCTCTCTCTACCCTACTAGACTGTATGCTTCATAAGGTGAGCCTCATGTTTCCTGTTCAAACTTTTTAAAAAATATGCATTTTAATTTAATTGTTTGGCTACACAGGGTCTTAGCTGCAGCTGTGGGGTTTGTGGTTGCAGCATGTGAACTCTTAGTTGTGGCATGTGGGATCTAGTTCCCTGATCAGGGATCGAACCCCAGGCCTCTGCACTGGGAGTCTTAGCCACTGGGCCACAGGGAAGTCTTACTGTTCAGCCTTGAAGATCCTGCACCTAAAACAGGGCTTGGCACGTGGTTGGTGCTCAAAAGACCAGGGCTGATCAGGATGCATCCACTCTGTGTCCAGAGTATGTGGTTGAGCCCTTATTCCCTGCCTGCTGGACAAGGAGAGCCAAAGAAGTTAGAACAGTGAAGACTCGTAGGGATCATTAGTCCAACCTTGTTATTACAGAAGCCTCTGGGGCAAAGGCCCTCTCAGTGAGAGAAAGAGGTGGACTTGAACCTGGGTCTCCTGGCCCCTCACCCATTCTCTATCCACTATTCTCTGGGCCGTGGCAAACCACTTCCCAGGGGTTATTTACAGGGGACCCAGGCTTTCTAGCCCCAGAGCTCCTTTGGATGAAGGGTGGAGGTCAGCAGACGCAACTTCTTGTGATGACTCAGGATGGGGACTGTGTGTGCATGCTAAGTCACTTCTGTTGTGTCTGACTCTTTGTGACCCCTTGGACTCCAGGCTCCTCTGTCCAGAGGATTTCCCCAGCAAAAATACTGGACTGGGTTGTCATTTCCTTCTCCAGGAGATCTTCCCAACGCAGGCACTGAATTTGCATCTCTTATATCTCCTGCACTGGCAGGTGGATCCTTTACCACCAGTGTCCCCAAATGGGGACTATGCAGCCACCACAACAGTAAAGCCTGAACAGGGACTGTCCCCAGATGGGCTGAGCATTTCAGAAGTTCCATCATATTCTGAGTCCTTAGCAGCCATTCAGGGGAGGTGATGTTACAGGGCCCGGAGCAGCGAAGTGACTTGCTCAAGGTTGCTCTGCGACAAGCAGCCTGAGTGGAGACCTGAAGCCAGAGGTGTTTGACTCCAGAGCCTAGAACGCCGTGGGCAGGTGCCTGGCCCCACGCTCTGCTTCCGGAGTTGTTACCACCTTCTGCCTGTTAGAATAGGGAACTGTTAGAACAGCTGAAGGGAGCTGGCTGGGAGAGGCCCGAGCTTCCCCAAGGTGTATCCTGAGATTCACAGGTCCCCGAAAACAGCTATGGATGTTCCTGGAAAGCTGCATTTGAAACCAAGGTCACAGGCCTATTGTGTCCTCCGCGGTGAAACTGGAACATTGCCTCGTCCTCCTGGGTTGCCATGTGTGAAGGTTGGGTGAGAGGAAACAGGTTTGAAGGGGACTGGGGCAGGGGTCCTGGCACCAAGAGGGGCTCACAGGGCTGTCTCCCCGCCAGGCCGTCCTCTTGGCTCCTGAGCCCCAGCACATTTGGTAAAGGGAGCTGTTGTTGGAATCTGGGGTGAGGCATGGGGTAGGCAAGGCTCGCAGATTCTGAGAAGGCAGCCCAAGACCATGGAAAGAGGCCTCAGTTGGAGGGAAGGCAGGTTCAAGACCTGATTCCTACCAGCCAGGAGTCATCTTACATTCATGTAAAGTTGGATGCAAAGCATTCGCTTCACAGAGTGGGAACACAAAGTAAGATGGTGATGTGTGTGAATTGCCGATATGTTGTTCATAAAGCTGCTTCTTGATCTTTGCTTGAAAACATCCTCTGATACCAGCAAGAATCCACCATGGTCTGGATCCCGCGTGCTCTTAATTTAAACACCATCTTGGGACTTCCCTGGTGGTTCAGTGGTTAAGCATCCTCGGGGGACACAGGTTCAACCCCTGGCCAGGGAACTAAGATCCCAAATGCTCCGAGGCAACTAACCCAGTGGGTCACAGTTAGAGAGTCTGTGCACTGCAAAGAACAATCCCATATGATGCAACGAAGTTCTCTTATGCCAAAACTAAGACCTCACACAGCCAAATAAATAAATAAATATTTTAAAAACTAGAAAAAATAAACACTATCTTACAAATGAAACAGCACCCCAGGAAGTTCTGAACCATGAACCTGCCACAGTCCTGATGTTAGGATGCTCCATGCTGACAGTGAAATGGTTTTGTCACTGAAGCTTGGCTAGCATTGACCCTTGAACAAGTCCTTCTCTGAGGGCTTGTACTCCACATGGGAAGAGCACAGTGCAAACAGGAAGGGGAGAGTCAAAGGCAAGTAGAGCATCATGACCTCTGCCTACAAAGCAAACCTCCAATGTAACCCAGCCTGCAAGAGCCAGAACCAGCCTGGTCTCCATTTTTGCATGTAGAGCCAGGCCTCAAATGTGATCTTAATTTTAGTTCCTCTTCTCAAACCTGAAATAGATTGTAGGTTTTAAGCTACAGCAAAAAAGAAGAAGAAGCAGGGTAAGAGCCTACAACTTCCTTGTCCTCCTCCTCTGCCCTTAGCAAGGGCAAGAATTGAAAGTATTCCCTCTCCACCCTTTGGGGATGGAGATCCTTGGCCCAAACTGAATTCTATAACCTTCAGAACGGGGTCCCTGGATTGTGGGCACAGTGGATGGAGCTCTTTCTTGGGATTTTCGGAAAATAGACAAGCACAGCTGGGCTGCAGTTTTGCTTTTTTTCCTTTTCCCTTTTTTTTTTTTTTTCCTGCTTTCAGCCGTGGCAGCCTGTTCCTGATTTCTCTGGGAAGGCAGCTCCTAATTAGAATGGATCGAAGAGTCTTTGCTCCAGCTTTGTTCTCAGTCTCGATGGAATCGTTGCTTTAGGACTTAATCTGCTGAGTCACTGGTGGGCTGGGACCCTTGCCTCCCTCCGCTGCTCTCAGGAGCAGGCGGGCTAGTCCCTGGGGACCACCAAGAGCACCGTCTGCATGCTCTCACTCCAGCTCTCTCCTCCTTTCTCCCTTTTTCTCCCCACCTGCTTTCTCCCCCCTTAATTTCCTTTCATTAACAACACAAGGCCTTCCAGGGTGCCAGTTCCTGCTGGTGGGAGTGTCAATTGGTACAATTTCTCTGGAGGGCAATTTGTCAAATGCTATTAAAAGCCTTAAAAATAATGCATAGGCTTTGACCTGGAAAGTCCCCTTCTAGGAATTTGTCCTGTAGAAATAATTGACAGGGGTCCACAAATATGTGCAAAAAGATGTTGCCCTCTGTGCTTTTCATGAGTGACAACTTGGAGACCTGGTCTCCAGCCACAGGGGGTCATTAAAAAGGATCATGTGATAACCAACTGGAAAAGAACCCTTTGGAGCTAATTGGAGAAATTTGAATTCTGACTGGGCATTAGGTGCTTGTGAGGAATGACTGTTAATTCTGTCAAGTGTGATAATGACCTAGAGATTGGTTTAGAGACACACAGCAGGAGGGTAGGTATTTGGTTTAAACTGTTACAGCAATAATAAGGGGCTTCCCTAGTGGCTCAGACGGTAAAGAATCTGCCCACAATGTAGGAGACCTGGGTTCGATCCCTGGGTCAGGAAGATCCCCTGGAGAAGAGAATGGCTTGTAAGGGGGCATAAGGATGAAGCAATGGAGGCAAAATGTTACAGGTTCTGAATCTGGTGGATGGGTAAATGAGTGTCTGTTACACTGTTCTCTTTATTTTTTTGTCTAACGTTTTCATGATTTAAAAAGAAATAAAATGATCACATAAAACTGTATTTTTTTTTTGGCCTGAAATGATGTCCACAAGATATTTTTAAGCGAAAAGAGAAACATTTCAAATAGCATATACCGCATTATAACATTTCTGGTTTAAAAAAATGTATGTATTTTTATAAGCAAAGGGAAGAGGACGGAAGTGCACACACCAGAATGTTAATGGTGGCTATTTCTGGATAGAAGGAGTTGGGAGTAATTTCCATTTTCTTCTTTATACTTTTTAGTAGTTTTTGACTTTTTTTTTTGCAGTAACCATATATTCCTTTTATTTTTTTAACAAGTCTTTACTGAATTTGTTACAGTATTGCTTCTGTTTTATGGTTTGGTTTTTTAGCTTCAAGGAACGTGGGATCTTAGCTCCCGGACCAGGGATTGAACCTGCATCCTCTGCACTGGAAGGTGAAGTCTTAACCACTGATCACCAGGTAAGTTCCATACATTACTTTCATGCTCATGAAAAAGCCATTAGGGAACTTTGGAAATCACCTGTGCTGTTTACATATCATGCCTTGTAGAAGGAGGTTTACAGATCTTACTCTGCACACAGTAATTGGTAAGGTTGATGCTGTCATTCCCATTTGATAACAGGGAAACTAGCCAACAGAGAGGGTGAGTGCCGTGCCTACAGACACACAGCTGCAATTCTAATTCCATTCTTCTGAAACCAGTGCCCCTTCCACTAAACCCCAGATGCTTCTACAGGACCCACAGCAGTATCCAATGTGCTTCCTGCCCCCTAGGAACCGACATTGTCTTTGTTCTCTTGGTCACTTGCCTCCATGCTCCATTCTGGAGGCACCCCATCCACCCCTAGAACAGTTACATAATGGCTTTTTGTACAAAATAGTACAAAAATGCACTATTTTTCCCCTCACATCACAGGTAAAACTCAAACACTGGCTGTTCAATATTTTCTCCTAATGAGCTTTCCCAGTCCTCTTGCCTTTTTAGGATGGAAGCAAGCCTCTGCTGCTGTCCTCTTCATATTTATCAGCTCTGTTTACTGGCAGAGCGGAAGAGTGAGCGGGCATCGTATACATAAATATCATAAAATCCACTGAGGGCTGGCAAGACTGAGTTCTTAATCCTGGCTCCATCACTAACTATTTGCAACCCAAAGAAGTCACTCTCTCTGTGTTTTCTCTGTCTCTAAAGTAAATAAAGGATAACACATTAAAAAAAAAAATCAATTGGTGTTCTGAGGAAAAAGGGCGGGCGTGGGGGAAGACAGCTCCAAGTTGGGCTGAAAATATGAAGTTTTTATTAATGCTGGAGGTAGATAAAGGCTGTGTCCATGTCTTCACCACCAGTTCTTGGCCAGAGTACTGGGACATCTCTGATCCGGTCTCGTTAAGAGTACTTCCTCTCCCACTCCCTCTTCCAGTTCCCCCAGGCTGATCTTTCTAAAGTGGAAATCCAGGTGAGTCAACTGTGTTAAAAACCTTCCAGTTTCCCACTTCCTTGTGGAAGAAATCCAACTTCTTGGGTCTGTGTCAAATGATCCATGCTCTTGCTCTGTCCTCTCCAGCCTCTCACCTGCTGGGTCCCCTCACTCCTCACTCGCGCTTCCCACACCATGCCACAAGGGGGACCCTGCTCCATGCCTCAGTGCCTTTGCTTGTGTGCTTCCCTTTTCCCAGAACGCTCTTCCCTAGCATCGAGTGTTTCCCTGCAAGCTCCCTGGAAACACTTCTTGCCCATAAGACTTGAGCTCCTTGAAAGCACAGCCTCAGCCATCCCCAGTATACAACAGGGCCCTACACTGAGATGGGTCCAGGGATGGGATCCAGGTGCAGAACCAAGGGCTTCTTTCTGCAGCTTCAGGATGCACAAAACTCCTCCAAGAGATCTGGGTTGGCATGATTCTCAGCTCCCCTCCTGGGCTCCACTAAATTTGTGCTGATTTTTATCTCTGTTTGGGACCAGAAATTTTTAATTTTCAATATATCATTTTAAAATACATGTCCTGAGATTTCCCTAGTGATCCAGTGGTTAAGACTTCACACTTCCCTCTCATGGGGCAGGAGTTTGACCCCTGGTCAGGGAACTAAGATCCTACATGCCTTGGTGTAGCCAAAATGTGTTAAAAAAAAAAAAAGAAGAAGAAGAAACCTAAAAAAAGATACATTTTAGCATCAGAACGCATGTATTTTAGCTACAGCAGGTAGCCTCCTGCTCCCTGAGTCTCCTTGCAGAAGACCATCTAACCAAGGCTGTTTTCCCAGCCATAGAAAACTATGGGCTGGTGCTCATGTGTCAGTATCGGGTGGGGGGGACCACTGACCGCAGGGACACCCCCTGGGGCTGCCTCCCATCCCATCCACATCTGATGGGGAACCCGTCCACGGTGGGACCCCAACAAAGGACTTGGCAGGCAAAGTGCCTGAGAGCCCATGTTGGCATTGGGGTCTATGTTTATAAATGATCACCCCAAAACACGACAGGCCCCGCTGTGTTTCCACCCTCCAGGCACCTGGGCTTCTCTGTCCTCTTGGTAGGAACCCAAGCAATGGCAGAGGCCGCAAGTTACCATAGAGGGGTCAGCCTCACAGAGCCAGAAGTGAATAGAAAGAGGCCGGGTGCCTGCCGCCAGCCCACTCTTTGCAGAAGAAAGGAAACTGTGGAGGGGAGGGGATGTCTCAAAGACCCTGGGAGAAGTGCTCAGCTCCTGTGCTCCTCCTTCACTGGGGGAACTGGCGCTGGTGCTTTGGGGCTCCACTGGGGTTTGGAAGTGAAGTGCTGGCTCACGTTCTCTCCTATGGCTTATAGTTGATCCCAGGGCAGACGCTGAGTCCCATTCATCTTCAGATCCCCCAGGAGTCCATGCATACAGCTGAGTCCCAGTGTCAGCCATCAGGTAAAGAAAGTGGAAAGTGGGCTTTCCACTTCTAAGGGGCCCATGAACCAACTACACTGAGAGGGGGTCAGATGCTCTGTCCTTGTTCAGATCTTGCTGAAAAGTCCCCTTCTTAGGAGGATCTTTTCTAGACTCCCAATTTCATATTGCCACCCTGTCCCTGGCATACCCTCTGTGCCCCCTGCTCTGTTACCATCCGTCAGACTGCAGAATTTCCCTGTTCAAATGAACCCGTTTCTCATCCCACTAGAATGTAAGCTCCCTGAGGGGAGGGATTTTTGCTATACCCTCAAAGTCTCCAATACTTTGGCTACCTAATGTGAAGAGCCAACTCTTTGGAAAAGACCTAAATGCTGAGCAAGAATGAGGGTGGGAGAAGGGGGCCACAGAGAATGAGATGGTTGGATGGCATCACCGACTCAATGCACATGAGTTTGGGCAAACTCTGGGAGACAGTGAAGGACAGGGGAGCCTAGAGTGCTGCAGTCCATGGGGTCACAAAGAGTTGGACACAACTGAGCAACTAAGCACAGCACAGTTGATTGGGAAATCTCAAGTCAGTGGGCTCCAAACCTAACCCATCTTACTTTTTCTAATTGCTTCATCCTGACACACTCTGCCAAGTCCTGCTTCCCACTGGGTCTTTATGACGGGGGGTAGGGGCATCCCAGGACATTTCAGCTCTCCTAGCTATTAAAACTCAGACAGGCCAGTTTAAAACTCCAAGTCTTGGTTCAAAGCTCCTTTCCAGAATGCCGCGGGGAACACAAGATTTCACCCTTGTCTCTCTGGGGCACCTTGAACAGAAGGGCTGAGAGTGGGTCCTCTTCTTTCCTCTCAGACCCTCCCTTGGTTGGGTTCTACCTGCTGAAATCCCCCTGGAGATGGGGTGCCTGGCTCCTTGGGGGCAGAGCCTCCTCTGTGGCTGGCTTCTCCCCAGGAGGGGTCAGTCCTGCCAGTGGAACAGGCACCCCCTGCCAACTTTTGGGGGTGGGGGGAGCCAGAGCCCCTCTCCTGCAGAAGCCCTTTGCCTTTAGTGTCCCACCCTCCATGTGGCTCCCTACATGTGCCCTGCGGGGCCCTGAGCAGTGGAGGTGGGGCACCGGTTCCCCCTGCTGGCCAGCAGGCTTCTTCCCCTCTCCCCAGTCTCCCTAGAGGGAGCCCGCACAAGTGAGAGGATGTGTGCCAAACTCCCCCAAGGACGCCCTCAGCAGCCCATCCCTGCAGCTGGCACCAGGCTCCTGCAGCTCCACAAGCATGCAGCTGGGGAGCAAGATGTCAGCCTCCTCTTCTGGGCAGCGTTCTGTGTCTGGATTTAGGATACTCCTGGGGGGGGGGGTCTCCTTTGCCTAGTTCTGGGGGTGGGGCTGGAGAGGGAGTGGTACCCATTCACCAACACCATCCACTCTCACTGCCTCCTCCTCTAAACGACTCGAGGTTCTAATGTAAACAGCAAAGAACGAGGAGCTGAGGGGCTGGAGTGGCTCCTGGCAGCAGGGCCAGTTCTGCCACCTCCAGGACACCTCTGAGGAAGCTGCCTGGCTCCAGCCTTCTGTGATCTCTTTAGGAAGTGGGTTTCTTAGCATCTTTGGCCACAGCTGTGGGTCTGGGTAGTGAATTTTGGAGCAACTGGAAATGTCCCCTCCATGTCTCCTTGGTTGTTTACTGTAGATCTTCCCATCCTTGGAACACAGGTCAAGAGACAACAGCTTGAAATGACAAATGTCCAGCACATCGCAGGCCCCTACCCTCTGAAAGGATGTCTTGGTGGGAGGACAGTTGTGGCTACAGTGAGTTTGTGTTGAGAGGTAACAGGACGGGGAGGGAGGGGCCCGAGGTGGTGGGCACTGTGTCCGATGCCCTTCACGTGCTATTCTGAAATGACCTTCAGGGGCAGCCTAGCCATCACTGCCTCCTGCTCCTGGTCAAGCTCAGGCAGACTCAAAAGAGGGCAGCCGCTGTGGGCCGGGCTCTGGAGTCCGTGACCCTGACTTCGGTTCCTCATTCGTAAAAGTGGGAAAAAGACTCCACGTTGTGAATATTAAATTAGCTAGTATGTGTAACATGCTCAGCTCATGTAGAGACATGGCAGGTCATAAACAGGAATGAGAGTAATTTCCATTCTCATCTCTATCCCTGGGACAGACCCAGGTCTGTTTACCCGCAAAGCCAGTGCTGGGACATCTCCACTCCCACTCAGTGGGGGACTGAAGGAGGGCTATGACCCTCTGGGGCACTGGAGCAGAAAGAAGCTGAGACTCCGGGGAGAGGGTGACAGTTGGAGGTGGGCTGTGATGCCACACCTCGGCCCGCAGCCCTGATGTAAGAGGCACTGAGGAATTTCCGTGGGTCTTTAATCAGGGGAGTGAAATGATGAAAGTGGTGTTTTAGGAAGATTAATCTGGCAGCAGAGACAGGATGGAAAACAGTCAAGCTCAGTGCAAAGAATTACGACTGCTGCCCGGCTCACTGAGGCGGGGTCATTAAAGGAAAGTGGCCTCGTTCTTGGCTCCCTGGGTGCTCAGGGTTCCTGGCAGCTGGGAGGGGGCTGGGTCTTTATCAAGAGGCACCCAGGGCGGCCGGCAGAGGGCACTATTTTGCCAGGGACAGAAGTCATCACCAGGGAGCTCCGGCATCCGGAGTGGGCAGACAGCAAAACTGAGTCTGTTAGAACAAGGAGAGGGCCATCAGCACCCCCGGCCAGGCGGCAACTTCCAAGCTGAGCTCTCAACTGCGGCAAATTGTGGGTGCGCTCTTGTTAGGGGGTGTCCTTTGGGGAGGGCAGGATGCCCACTGTCCCAAGGGCCAGCTGCCACCACTGGGAGCAGCCGCCAAAGTGTAAAATGGTTCCAGGGCTGCCCTGGCCAAGAACAGAACGAGCTGCTGCTTCTCCATTTTCTCCTTTTATTTAAAGCTGTCACGATAGACTGGAAGTGCCAGGCAGCTCCATCTTCTCCCATCTTCCAAGGAGACGGAGCCCGGGGCCGGGTTCCATCGCAGGGAACGGTCTGGCCAGCCTCTCACACCAGCGCCTGGAAAACCTCCAGCTTCTCCCGGTACAGGTGGTGAAACTGCTTGGCCAGGTAGTGGAAGGGGGCTTCATAGTTTTCCATCTCCTTCTGGAGAGACAAGTTGAAAAAGGGTTGGCTGGCTTTAGGGTCACTGCAGACAGCTGGCATTCCCCATTCCCCCCTCCCGTCAGGCTCTCCGACCTCTGACCCAACCTCTTCTTCCCAGCATTTGGGGCCGCTACTACAGTTCCGCCTGTTTTATAAGAAGGCAGCTGAGACGCGGAGAGATGAAGATCGCTTGCCGAAAGCCACACACTTGCCCGTGATGGAGCTGGGTCTGAACCTAGACCTGTTCCCACAGAGCCTGTGCTTTTAGCCACTTTCACTCTGTGTGACAGGACATCAAAATGAGACTCGTTCTTGCTTAGCTTTGCCTGAGGTCCCAGAGGTCAAAGCAAAACAACAGATGGCATGCTCCGGAGGGAGGACCAAGCAGGATGGAGGTGGGGGGAGACAGTGTGTGTGCTGTGGCATTTCCCCCAGGATGGGATGTGCGCACTTCTCTTCTCCCTCACCCTGAGGTCAGTGGGAGGGTCCCAAGAGAAGCCTAGAGCCCAGGGACTCAGGAAGGTGCTGGACCCAGGCTTGGGAAACACTGAGGTGAGGCTGGGGCTGGCTGTTTGGATGGCTGAGCAGGACAGGAAAGACAGCCCGCACTAGCTCCTCTGTCAAACTGGGCTGCAGCCGAGCTTCCCTGGACCAGCAGAGGGCCCTGCAGGAGCCCAGTGTGAAGCTGTCCTAAAGGGACCTCACGGCGACAGCCCCCAGGAGGGTGATGGACTCCACCACCAATGGATGGCCCGGAACCGAGGTTGCAGGAAGGGTGAGCAGGTGTCATCTGTGAGGCGGAAGCTGCAGGTGAGCGAGCGCCCCCTATGGGGGTAGGGAGGGCATCTCAGACACCTGGCAAGTCCAGAGGGGCCAGAACAGGTCCCAGCAAAGCGAGCGAGGGGAAGCACAGGTGTAGAAACACAGACGCAGAAGCCCAGTCCTGCTTCCCACAGCAGGCTCAGGGGGTGGAGCTGACTTTAAATCACGAATTTTGACAGTCACTCAGGACTGGCCACGTTTATAACTGAAACAATGAGTAATTTTGTGACTAAAGGTGCCCAAAGGATTTTTTATTATCTGAGAGATTAAAGTTCTGGAACTTGCCCTAGATTTTCTCCATCCCGTGGGAAGAACCGGCCCTATAGGGTGAGCATGACAAGCTCTGGGGGAAAGAAAATGATACTCTCTCCACTTAGCTATCGTTTGTCACTTTCTATGTGCGTGCCCATGGGTATTTATAAAAAAATTTTTTTAAAGGAATAAGTTGGCAGATGAAAGCACCCACTACTTTCAAGACAGTAGTTCAAACTATGAATGCACGAGTACTTGTTTTCAGACAATACTTGCCTGCTGGCAAAAGTGCAGTCTTGAGAAGAGACAATGAAATAGTCCCACTGAAATGGAAGGATTTCCAAAGCAAAGGATGTAACGAGGTTATCAAGCTCAGTGCCTATGTTTTACAGACAGTGGTCTGGGGTCCCAGGCGTGCAGTGGCCCAGCTGGCTTAGGCAGAGCCCAGCCTAGAATTCAGAGGCCCCAAGTATGAGAAGAGCAGCCTTTCCACTCTGCCAGACAGGGTGACAGAAACAGGTATGTGAAACCAGATCCTGCAGAGAAAGTTATTGGACTTTCCGGGAAGGCAAGTCCAAGGTAGAGGAGACAAGTCACCAACAGAAGAACCAGAGGTGTCAGTGTGGAAAGGGGGCTGAGGAATAAGAGGACCGCTGGCGGCCCAGACAAGTGTCTATACTAAGTTCTATACAACTACCAAGGACCGGAAGGCTGTCACTCTCCAGCAAGACATAAGAGGAATAACTCAGTTGTATCTGCAAGGTGCTTTGGGTTGTACAGAGTGTAACATCCTAGGCAATGTCAAACAGCAAAAACATTACCTCGGTTGAAAATGTAGTTAAGTGTTGAATGGGAAGAGAATAAGGCCAGCAAAGCATACACTCGAGGATTTCTAGATGAACCTGAAAGCTCTTAAAAGTTAGATCTTAGGGAAAACGCAACATAAAAAGTAGGGAATTCAATGGAGGTAAGTCTCTTTATACACATGGAGTGCTCCTGAAGTAGCAGATGTAAACGGAACCATTTTCCAAATGCACTAGGAGGGCTTGCCAATGACAGGAGTCCTTTTGTTAGATGACAAATCATAGTCTCACAGACATCTTTGGACACCTGTAGAGTAGGTCTGCTTTGCATGAAGAATCCTGAGAGCAGGGTCAGACTCATGCTTAATCTGACCTAGAATTCTCCCCCTGCTGCTGCTGCTGCTGCTAAGTCACTTCAGTCGTGTCCAACTCTGTGCAACCCCATAGACGGCAGCCCACCAGGCTCCACCATCCCTGGGATTCTCCAGGCAAGAACACTGGAGTGGGTTGCCATTTCCTCTCCCTCTAGAGACTCCCAAAGTGGGCTGTGTGAGAGGCCAGAGCCCCTTCTAGAAGGTTATCGAGCTGGGCAGGGCTGTGTTCTAGTTCTGGTTCTATGCTTGTTAGCTGGGTGACCAGGGAAAGCTACACAGTCTTTCTGAGTCTGTCACCAGTAAGATAAAGAGAGCAGTAGGGCTGTTGGAAGCCTAAATAGATAATGTGTGCAAAACACCTGGCACACAGTAGGTGCTCAACAAACATCAGTTCCCTTCCCCTCTTCTTTCGGCAAGAGGACCATCCCTATGGATCTTTCTTGAACTTGCTTTTATTTAGCATTGCCCAACTTCTTAGAGCAGTAAACAATGTATTAAAATTTTTTAACTTCTGCTTAAAGAAATACTTTACATTTTTTTGGTGTGAAAAGGCCAAATATTGAGGGGTGTCAGGAAGTCAAAGAGGAACCACACCCCAAATAGCCAAAGCAATCCTGAGAAAGAACAAAGTTGGAGGCATCATAGTTCCTGTTCAAACCATACTACAAAGCTACAGTATTCAAAACAATATGACACTAATATTAAAAACAGATACAAAGAGCAACGGAACAGAACTGAGAGCCTGGATATAACCATATACAGATATGGTCATCTAACATTTGACAGGGGAGTCAAGTCCTTAAAGGGGAAAAGACAGTCCCTTCAGTAAACAGTGCTGGGAAAACCAGATATTCACATGCAAAAGGATGAAACTAGAACCCTAACTGACACCACTCACAGAAATTAACTGAAAATGAATCAAAGACATGAACCTAAGACATGAAATCATAAAATTCCTAGGAGAAAACATTGGGGAAAAGATCCTTGACACTGGCTTTGGCAATGACTTTATGAAATGACATCAAAGGCATGAGTGACAGAGGCACAAACCAGGGAGTGGGACGACAGCAAGCTGACGAGCATTTGCACAGCCAAGGGGGCCTCAGCAAGACGAAGAGGCAGGTTGCGGGACGGAAGGACACATGTGCAAGCCACACATCGCATAGAGGACTAACACCCAAAACACACAAGGGATTTGTGCAACTCAGCAGCAAAAACATAAATACTATGATGAAAACAATGGGCAAAGGATCAACAACAGATGTTTTTCCAAAGAAGGTATTCAAAGGACCAACAAGTATAAGAAAAGGCGCTCAGCTTTATTAACCACCGGGGAAATGCAAATTAACCACATTATGTCACCTCACACCTGTGAAGATGACCGTCACCAAAAAGGCAAGAGATAACCGGTGTTGGTGAGGATGTGGAGAAACGGGAAGCCGTTGCACTGTTGGTGGGTATGAAACTGGTGCAGCCAGTGTGGAAAGCAGGATGGAGATTCCCCAAAAATTAAAAATAGAGTTGCATATGATTCAGACTCAGACCCACTTCTGAGTCTGTAACCAAGGAAATGAAATCACTATCTTGGAGAGATTTCTTCATCCACGACAACAGTCATGACATAGAAATAACTTAAGTGTATACTGATGAGTGGATAAAGGCAATGTGGTCCACACACAGAGGAATACTATTCAGCCACAAAAAAGGACATTCTGCCATTTGTGACAATGTGAGTGAATCCTGAGGGTGTTGAAAGACAAATATTGCTATGTTGTCACCTATAAGTGGGATCTAACAAAAGACAACTCAGAAACAGAGTAGATTGGTGGTTTCCAGGGGCAGTGAGGGTGGAGGGTAGGAGAAAGAGGTGAAGGTGATCAAAGGGTACAAAACCTCCAGTTTTAAAATGAGTATGTTGTGAAGATGGAATTACAAAGAAAAAAGAAAATCAAACAGCAGTAACTAACACAACATTTTAAAGCAAATACACTCCAATAAAAAAACAAAACAAAACAAAACAAAATGGCCATGTAAGACAACTGGCTGCATTTAGTAAGAAGAGAGGAGGAGACGGGCTTGGCTAAGTCTCAAATGGCATTTGGTTGTATTTCCTTTTTAATTACAGCTTTCTCAACCGAGCTGCTGGTGGTGCTTCGTTGGCATCAGCTCAGGGGGGACTAGTTAACCTGCACAGTTAATATCAAGTGCTGAGCTGCAGCCTCCCCAGACATCATTTATACCCGTCCATTTCAATCGTGTAGCGGCAAACACCTGACCAGAGTTTAAACGTCCAGCCCAGTGGCCTCTGGTGATGAAAGGTGGGAGTGAAGGTTAATTTCTGAGTTCTATCAAGAATTCCAGAGAACGCGGGATATTAGGGTGAGGAGGCAATTTCATGAATGTGAGTGGAGGAGGAGAGAAAATGAAATATTGTTTGCTGCAGGTGGAGCAGTTACTGCTTTGCTAAAGGTGTGCTGCGTACAACATGGGTAACCCTCTACACAGTAAAAGCTCACTAACTGGAACTTCATTAATGAAGCATTTGTGATTATTGGACTAGAGGCAAGACTGACATTTACTTCCATACAATCTAGGAATACAAAGATTTAGTGAGTAATAATAGTACAAATGAGATTACTGGGGGGAATATTTATACTTAAAAAAAGCTAACATTGACAGAGCATTTACTATGCCCCAGATTTTGTGCTAAGTGTTTTTATATTCACCATCTGACTTAATTCTCATATTTATTACTCAATGAGGAATATATTTTATCATCTCTATTTAATAGGTGAGGAACCTGAGGCACAAAGAGGTTAAATAACACTTAAGGGGCCCACAGGTAGGGCTTCTATTCACCATCAGGGGACAGAGCACGTGATTCTACTGCTCCACTTTCCCTAAGGAAAGCATGCTGCTTTGGGCGTGTTTAAGAAGTTCACATCCAAGGACTCCCGTGGTGGCCCAGTGGCCAAGACTCCACCTTGCAAAGCAGGGAAGGCAGCTTCGACCCCTGGCTGGGGATCTGAGATCCCATATGCCACGGGGCAACTAAATTTGCACCCTGCAACTACCGGGCCTGCGTGCCGCAACTAGAGTCTGTGTATCACAACGGAAGATCCCGCACGACGATGCAACAAAGACCCCCACGCACCGCAACTAAGACCCAGTGCAGCCAAATAAAAAATAACAGACCACCTCCACATAGGAAATGAACAGCAGCATCTGTCAAGTTTCATAGATGCAACAAGAGTGCCTGTAACTTAAGTGGAGTTTGAGCAGAAAACGACCTCAGGGCTATTTGTTAAGTAGCCCACTGACTCTCTGCGAGAACCAAAGAATCAAGGCCAGAGGCCACAGGGCCGGGAGTGAGGTCCAAGTGACCACTAGGGATGTTTCAGGCTGTGCCAGGCGTGGCGAGTCTACCCAGGAGCCCCAGGAAGGGGTTAGCCCCTGGCCCCTACTGGTTCTGAAGTGGATGTTTCTGGTGGCTCCTGCAGGGGGCAGTGTTCACTTGATCCCCTGCCATCATTGCACAAGCGTTCATCCAGCTGGTATAGCCTGGGTCACATACCTGCAACCCAGCTGCAGGGAGGCTGGGAACTCAGAACTCCCCACACAGGAGGGGCTTCACGTGACATTGTGAACATGCCAAAATCATGATATCATGTAAAGAAAGTGCTGGGAACAAACCACTCTGTCCCACTTCCTGAGGGCTCCTGTGGCCTGGAGTAACTGGGGCTGCAGCAAGGTGGTGACTGGGAGCAGTGAGGGGAACCAGAAGTCGGGGGTCCCAGTCCTGGTGCAAGCCTTTATGAGTCACGTGACCTTGAGCCAGTCATGTCACCCTATCAGGAAGTGGGAAGTGTGGGCCAGCTCCTGGATCAGGGGACTGATTCTGAGGGCCTATAAAATAATGTGCCAACAACGCCATAACCATGATGCCTCCTGCAGACGTCCAGCAGCACTGTGACTGAACACAACACGCTTGTATTCCTCACTAACTGGTATCCAGCTTTTCCTAGGGCTGGCTGGCTGATCCGCTTCACTGTAACACACGAGTGACTCTTTTGCTATATTGAGACGAGATCTCAGGCGAAGGATGCAACATCAGCTCCAAATCAGGCTCTGCGTATGGTGTGGTAACAACTTGATGCATGCAAGGTCACGGGAAAAACTGCTTCCAGCCAAGGCACCACTGCAGACTGGGCTATGGCGCAGGCGGTGGTACTTACCACGGATGTTTCAAAACATTCCAGGCCTTGGCCCAGTGCCCACGCCTGGGCCTGGGCCACATCCACTACTCGCCTGCCAGCCAGGTCTGTCTTGTTCCCCACCAGCACACCTACTCGAAAGAGATAATCAGAGCATCGTATTATAACCACGGCCGTCTGGGAGGACAGCTGGAGAGAAAACACAGCAAGCAACCTACTTCTGAGGGGTATGAAATGTCATCTGAGAAAGGCCATCTAACCCCAGGTGGTGAGCACCAGCAGACTCTGCGCTGGGCCCAGGGGCCGAGGCAGAGTGGGCGGCATGCCCTTCCACCTGCAGTTTTTGTTCAGCCCCTTTTCTAGACCTTGAAGGTACCTGCCTGCCTTGTCTCCTTAAGGCTCCGAGTGCTGTGAAGGCGAGGACCAAACCGATGTGAGCATTTGCGATCATTTCTAGCGCATGGAGCAAACTTTCAAAACAGTCATTAATACTAATCTGAGGGCTGGGCTCGGAGTCAGGGATGCAGAGGTAATTTAGTTCTGTTGCCAGCTGTATCCGCTGCAGCTAATTTTTGAGCCTGCCTCTGGAGATTGCTTTCCCTGGTCTCTAATGAGGAGAATTTGTTGATCTCACATAGGGATGAGAAATAAACTGATTGAGAGCATTCAGAAGTGACAGCGGGCCTTGCCTGTTTCCTAGTGCCCCACATACAGGAGAAAACGAGGGCTGTTTCCCTGAGGTGAGCCTTCCAGAAACAATTCTCATTCATATCCCAACACCTTCCCCCTTAGTATCTTTGAGTTGCCCCAAAACCCTGCCAGATGGGCATCACCAGGTCCATTTTATGGACTCAGAGGTGTGGCAACTCTCCGAGGTTGCCAGGGCTCCGAAGGGGCAGAACCAGGGTACAGTCCAGATTGTTACACTCAAAGCCCAGAGCATCTTGTTTTTGCACCCACAGGTACCTCTGCAGTGATCTTGTGCCCTGGAACTCGAAGGACAGAGGAGCTGCTGGAAACCCTGGATGCCTGCAGCTCTTACCTGGGAGGGTGGTCCCTGGAATCTGAGACCGAGCCTTCTCCAGCCACTTGCTACAGTTGGTGAAGGACTGCTCGTTGGTCACGTCGTAGACAAGACACAAGACACTGGGACTCTCCCACTAGGCAAGGGGGACAGGATGCGAACACGTCACTGACGGCGAAAGTGATTTCTAGGCGGGGGGGCAATGTGGCCTTTTAGGGAGGGACACGTGGGTGGAGGGAAATGAAAAATCCTAAAGGGGATATGAGTCAGAAAACTGAGCCACAACCATGGATAGAACGATTTACTCACAGCTATGAATGGGAAGGCCTAGGCGCAGGGACCACGATGCCGAGAGCTCGAATCCACGCCAGGCTCTCTGCTGGGCACTTTCTGTGCGTCACTCTGAAACCTCTCTCCTCTGCAGGGCTGGTCTGAAGGTCCCTACCATGTAGCTGAAGGTACTGAGTTCAGAGTGGGTAACTGACTTGCCCAGGTCCCATGGGATCAAACACCAGGGTGGAGCTGATGCCTTTTCTCTACCTAGCAACGCTTTGTCTGCCTCGGTTCCATGAACTGATTCTGCTACTTGTTCTCATCGAGGGCCCACTCTTATGCAAGTTGATATGCTTTTCTGCTCTGCAGGCCTGAAAGCGCATCCTTTTTTTTTCATTAGCCAGTCACTGGAAGCTGGTTTGCTAACATCTTCTTAATAAGGGTCAGCTTTTTAAAATGCAAAGGGTATGTTCTGCTTCTCCAGCAGTGTGTCAGCCCTAATCCAAACCAGATCGGCCACTGGACAGGGTTCATGGTCCCAATTAAGAACCAAGGCTAAGCTCTCAGGAGCTGGCACCTTCTGGGGATGCTCAGAGTCCTGGGCCATCCTGCTGCCTGGCACAGGCTGTGGGACTGCGCTGATACTCATCCTGGTCTCTGGGGACCTCCATTATGCATAATTAGAGACCGGTTTATTTCTAAGGTGTTATCACCTCCCAGGGTGTGGGGGAGAAGTCTTTTCCTTTTAGCTATCCTTGGAAGGTCAGCCTGGAATTGGCTCTGCAGGCCTTTAGGATGGGAGGAACTTAAGACTAAATTGATGATACCTTTACACCCTCACTTCACAGACTAACTCAAGAACTCTAGCTGAAGCCACACTGACCACCTCTGCAGGAGAGACCTTCTTCCTTCAGGCCTCAGTGAGCGGACCCAGGATGGGTAGCAGGCGGCCCTGACTTCGCCAGACACATTATTCCCTCTGCCAGGCAGCGCCGGCCATTATGCAGGCATGTGGTAAAACACCAAGAACTCATGCATGAGGCAGCCTTGTGTGAAATTACCATCACTAGATCTATTTCTCTTAGACAGAAAAAGGAAAAAGAAAAGGAGGGGGGCAGCAAAAATTTCTATTAAAATGTAACTGTTCTTGGAAAGGCAGGGGCTCTGGAGATCTCAAACCTTCTAATTAGCTCACTGGCCCAGATTAGCGAAACTGTTACCTTGGAAGGTACAGCAAACTGGATCCTAAGAGGAAGGGTGGGCTGGCTGGAGGAGCCTGGGCAGCAGGGGCGGGTCCCAGAGCAAACCTAGATGGGGCGGGCTTGCAAATATGGGCACAATAAAGGATGGAAATGGTATGGGCCTAACAGAAGCAGAAGATATTAAGAAGAGGTGGCAAGAATACACAGAGGAACTGTACAAAAAAGATCTTCACAACCCAAATAAACATGATGGTGTGATCACCAATCTAGAGCCAGACATCCTGAAATGGAAAGTCAAGTGGGCCTTAGGAAGCATCACTACGAACAAAGCTAGTGGAGGTGATAGAATTCCAGTTGAATTATTTCAAATCCTAAAAGATGATGCTCTGAAATTGCTGCACTGAATATGCCAGCAAATTTGGAAAACTTGGCAGTGGCCACAGGACTGGAAAATGTCAGTTTTCATTCCAATCCCAAAGAAAGGCAATGTCAAAGAATGCTCAAACTACTGCACAACTGCACTCATCTCACACGCTAGCAAAGTAATGCTCAAAATTCTTCAAGCGGGGCTTCAACAGTAGGTGAACCATGAACTTCCAGATGTTCAAGGTGGATTTAGAAAAGGCAGAGAAATCAGAGATCAAATTGCCAACATCCACTGGATCATTGAAAAAGCAAGAGAGTTCCAGGAAAACATCTACTTCTGCTTTACTGACTATGCCAAAGCCTTTGACTGTGTAGACCACAAAAAACTGCGGAAAATTCTGAAAGAGATGGGAATACCAGACCACCTGACCTGCCTCCTGAGAAATCTGTATGCAGGTCAAGAAACAACAGTTAGAACTGGACATGGAACAACAGATGGTTCCAAATAGGGAAAGGAGTATGTCAAGGCTGTATATTGTCACCCTGCTTATTTAACTTATAGGCAGAGTACATCATGAGAAATGCTGGGCTGGATGATGCACAAGCTAGAATCAGGATTGCTGGGAGAAATATCAATAACCTCAGATATGCAGATACACCACCCTTATGGCAGAAAGTGAAGAAGAACAAAAGAGCCTCTTGATGAAAGTGAAAGAGGAGAGTGAAAACACTGGCCTAAAACTCAACATTCAGAAAACAAAGATCACGGCATCTGTTCCCATCACTTCATGGCGAATAGACAGGGAAACAATGGAAACCATGAGAGACTATTTTTCTGGACTCTAAAATCACTGTAGATGGTGACTACAGCCATGAAATTAAAAGACGCTTGCTCCTTGGAAGAAAAGTTATGTCAACCTAGATAGCATATTAAAAAGCAGAGACATTACTTTGCCAATAAAGTTCTGTCTAGTCAAAGCTATGGTTTTTCCAGTAGTCATGTATGGATGTGAGAGATGGACTATAAGGAAAGCTAAGCGCTGAAGAATTAATGCTTTTGAACTGTGATGTTGGAGAAGACTGTTGAGAGTTCCTTGGCCTGCAAGGAGATCCAACCAGTCCATTCTAAAGGAAATCAGTCCTGAATATTCATTGGAAAGATTGATGCTGAAGCTGAAACTCCAATACTATGGCCACCTGATGTGAAGAACTGACTCATTTGAAAAGACCCTGATGCTGGGAAAGATTGAAGGCGGGAGGAAAAGGGAATGACAGAGGATGAGATGGTTGGATGGCATTACCGACTCGATGGACATGAATTTGGGTAAACTCTGGGAGTTGGTGATGGACAGGGAGGCCTGGCGTGCTGCAGTCCATGGGGTTGTAAAGAGTCGGACAGGACTCAGTGACTGAACTGAACTGAACTGGAAGGTGAGCCAGGCTATGGAACCTCGAGGGCACCCCCTAGTGGGGAAGGAAATCTTTGTGCCAGGCCTAGGAGGTGGCACGTGTGCTAAGTGCTTCAGTCATGTCCGACTCTATGATCCCACAGACTGTATGCCAGGCTTCTCTGTCCATGGGATTCTCCAGGCAAGATTACTGTAGTGGGTTGCTGTGCCCTCCTCCAGGGGATCTTCCCCAGCCAGGGATCGAACCTGCATCTCTTAAGTCTCCTGCATTGGCAGGCAGGTTCTTTACCACTAGTGCAGGAGGAGGACTCAAAAAAACATCCCTAGGAGGGGGTTACCTAGGAGAAGAGAGTCACCAGAGTCAGAGGCTACTCTGGCACATTGGGAGCCCAGCTAGTCCAGAGTTGGGGGGAGGGGCAATCACAAATCACATGCAAAAGCTGCTCTACCTGCCAAGGGGCCACAAGCCCCAAGGGTGGGAGGAATGACCCTTAAAGAATGTTGCCATGGTCACCTCTCCTGGAGACTGGAGTGCAGTGGACATTGTTAAGGGGCACTCCCTCCCTTTGGAGGGAGGCAGAGGTTAGAAAAAAGACTGATACTTGCCAATTTATCCAGCATTTCAGAAAACAGCTCTTTGCCGGCCGAGTCAAAAATGAAGAGTTCCTGGAATCAGAAAGGCCGGTCTCAGAAAGTTGAGGAAACCCCTGGCTGCACATGCAGATAGGACTCCCGCCCAACTTCAGAGTGATCCATGCATGCACACGTGCACGTATATTTATCTCTTGCCCTCGGCAGGCAGAAGAGGATGGGAAGAGGAACGAACTCAGGTACAATTGTTTCCCACCCCAAGCAGCCCCTTCTGGGTGGCGTCTCACCTCTTCTAACCCCGAGTGCAAAAATACCAGGAACAAGCTGACTTCCCACCTGGCGGAACAGAATGCTAAACAGGCTGACAAGTGCTCTGGTTTCCAAAAGGTCATTCTGCACTTTGTTAACCAAATTGATTTTCAAATCTTGAAAAACGATCCTGTTTAAAGGAGGTCACGGAGGAGGCCTGGGGAAGGCATCTAAAGTAGGACAGTCTGTCAGGGTTCTGGACAGCTGAGGCTTGATGCTGGCGGAGGGCTCGGATGACCCTTCCTGCCCGCGTCCCAACCTTCGCCGGCCCAGGTGAGAGCCCCTCCCCGTTGCTGCCACTCCAGGAAGTCTCCCCCAGTGCCCCTGTAATTTCCCACTGGCTCTGGTAACCAGCACACGCTGTCTGAAGGTCAGCATCATCCTCTGCTTTGCACACTGGTGAGGGCTGCGTTCATTTATCCCTTCTCACTACATCCCGGGTACTTAAAATTGCTTTTTGCTCATGGACTGCTTTGACAATCTGGCAATTCTTAAACCTTCTCTCCAGGAAAGTACATGCAAATATTGTTGTTTGGTTGCTAAGTCGTGTCTGACTCTTCTGTGACCCCATGGACTGTAGCCCGCCAGGCTCCACTGTCCATGGGATTCCCCAGGCAAGAATACTGGAGGGGGTTGCCATTTCCTTCTCCAGGGGATCTTTCTGACCCAGGGATCTTCTGCATTGGCAGGCTGATTCTTTAAGCACTGAGCCACCAGGGAAGCCCACAGGCAAATGTAACAGCTTGGAATTCAGTTTCAAGGGTTGAGCTTTACCACAGAGAGATGCGCCTTAGCAACCTTGATACTCAGGAAGTTCTAAGGGTGAGGTCCAGAGTCCAGTCTTCCTCACTTCTTCTTTTTCTCTATAGATTTTAATTGAATACAGACTTCTATTTATTAATAACATAATATATGGCAGCCCAAGTCACCAAATACTGTTACAAAATATCCCCTCACTTTTGCTAACTGAAAATCAGGATATTGCTTTATTCTTTTCTTCAAATCATTACAAAACTATGGGGTGGTAGAGACAGTCATATAATTAGGTCCTGGTCGTTCACTCAATGGACATGAGTTTGAGCAAACTCCGGGAGATAGTGAAGGACAGGGAAGCCTGGCGTGCTGCAGTCCACGGGGTTGCAGAGTTGGACAGGATTGGGTGACTGAACAACAGGTAACTATTTCAGGAGGGAACCTGGCCATGGCAACGTCACAGCTGAAATACGTATATCTGAGTTCCTAGCCTTTTCTTCTTTGGCAGTTGTTGGCCTCATCTCCTCTTCGTCCCTTCCCTATAGTGCTACCCAATTTCCCCTCATTCTGTTCCCAAATGCTCAAACAAGTCTAGACCAAGTCCTGGCACTACTGGGTAGCTAGTCAGATGTGAGCAGGTCCTGCTCCATCCTGGACATGGTCCTCTTTCCTTCCCCCACCTGGACACTGGCGATCAGAGCATGCTCAGAGATCCTTCTTCTCCTAGTCCTTGACCACCTCTCCTAGTCAAGGACTACTGCTGAATCTCCAGCCTTGTCAAAATCAAGCAAGATAAAACCTCCAGCACAAGCACACCAAGACCTAAATGGTGACTCAAAGTAACCAGGGGTTCATTATACTGTATTTGTAATAAACTGGCACTGCACTTTCTGCCTGCCCCCCGCCCCCTGCTGTGGGTTACACTTAGGTGCTTATGGGTAAGCCGCCTGTGCATGAGGAGAAAAATTCTAGAACCTAAAGCTGTCAATCAACTTGTCAGTCAGACGTTGCAGGGCACAGGGAGGGACCACCACTCTAAAGACACCAACCGTACCCCACTGTGGGGCTGCTTCTGATTTCCAAACAACCTGTTCTTTCCCAAGAGGATACTCTTGTTTTGCTTAATAAAACTATTGCTATTTAAAACTGTTCTATGTAAAAGACAAATATCATATGATACTGCTTAAATGTGGATTCCAAAAAATGGGTGCAAATGAACTTATCCTTAAAACAGAAATCAAGTTACAGACATAGAAAACAAACTTATGGCTACCAGGGGTCAAGCAGGGGGAGGGACAAATTGGAAGATTGGAACTGACACATATATACTACTATATATAAAATAGATAACTAATAAGGATCTGCTGTATAGCACCAAGAACTCGACTCAATAGTCTGTAATAGCCCATTGGGAAAATAATCTGAAAGAGTGTATATATATATATATCACACACACACATATATACATGGGGGCTTCCCTGGTGGCTCAAATAGTAAAGAGTCTGCCCACAATGCAGGAGACTGGGTTTGATCCCTGGGTTAGGAAGATCCCTTGGAGAAGGGCATGGCAACCCACTCCAGTATTCCTGCCTGAAGAATTCCAAGGACAGAGGGGCCTGGAGGGCTACAGTCCATGAGGTCACAAAGACTTGGATACAATTGAGCAACTACTGATATATATATCTGATTCACTTTGCTGTACACTTGAAATACAACTCTATCAACTACATCCAATTAAAAAAAAAAAAAAGCTGCCCTATGTCTCTCAACTGAAGTCTTTCCCCTAGAAGGCGAGAGCTAGGAAATCGCTGTTCCCCAGGAATAGCACTGTTTCTCTCCCAGGGAGGAGGACAGTGAGCCCCGGAGTCCATGGGCAGAGCTGGGGCAGCACTGAGCTCCCTCGGGGGAGCAAGGGGACCACTCACCACACTGTCCCCCGTGTCAGGGACTGGCACTGTCTTCACCACCAGATCCACCCCTGCTGTCTGCGGAGGAAAAGGAAGAACACATATGTCGGGGGGCCTCACGGGGTGTGTTGTCAGGAAGAGCACCCCCCCTGGGAGGCGTGTCCCTGGCTCCGGTGTCTGTTCTGGGCTCACTTCTTGTGCAGAAGTCAGAGAGGACCTAGTCTCGTCCAACCCCCTGCCCACGAGCAAGCGGTGTGTGGTGGCCAGCTGACCACAGACTAGTCTTAAAAAAAAAAAAAGCTGCCCTATGTCTCTCAACTGAAGTCTTTCCCCTAGAAGGCGAGAGCTAGGAAATCGCTGTTCCCCAGGAATAGCACTGTTTCTCTCCCAGGGAGGAGGACAGTGAGCCCCGGAGTCCATGGGCAGAGCTGGGGCAGCACTGAGCTCCCTCGGGGGAGCAAGGGGACCACTCACCACACTGTCCCCCGTGTCAGGGACTGGCACTGTCTTCACCACCAGATCCACCCCTGCTGTCTGCGGAGGAAAAGGAAGAACACATATGTCGGGGGGCCTCACGGGGTGTGTTGTCAGGAAGAGCACCCCCCCTGGGAGGCGTGTCCCTGGCTCCGGTGTCTGTTCTGGGCTCACTTCTTGTGCAGAAGTCAGAGAGGACCTAGTCTCGTCCAACCCCCTGCCCACGAGCAAGCGGTGTGTGGTGGCCAGCTGACCACAGACTAGTCTGCTCCATATGGCTCCACACCCTGTGGCTTGTGGCCACTCGTCAGGTCTCTGAGGGTTTCTTAAGGACATTGGCAAAGTCACTCCCTTAGGGTTATCTGATCACTTTTCTTTAAGCCTCTGCCAGGCCTACGACACCCACATCTCACCAGGGTATAGTTCTTCTGGAAATGGGCCCCATCGCTGCGGAAGAGCTGTGCCAGGGCGGTCTTGCCCACGGTGGGGTCTCCTGCAAGGTCAGAGTAGAAGAAAAACACTGCTTTCACACTAATCTGACTCAAGGATCTCTCACTCCAGAAACTTAGTCTAGAAACCGAAAAACTTCAATGAATTCGCAGAGAAAACGTGCCTGATTCTCATGGGAAATTGCCCTGGGGTTGCTGGCAGGGCAATGAGTCTGTCAGACCCATTTTCCAAACCAGCCTCATTTCTTCTAGGCTAATCCTTTCATCTACAAAAACTGACCCGGAAGGTAACAGAGTCGAAGGAGGGCTTCTGAGCACTGGAAACAGAACTGAGACTCTTCCACTGAAATATACCTGATGAGGAAAACCTGTTCCTTACAAACTTGAATTTATTTTGAAGTCTTGAAGGTAAAAAGCTTCCGAGGTGGTGCTATGGTAAAGAACCCACCTGCCAATGCAGGAGATGTAAGAGACACGGGTTCAATCCCTGGGTCAGGAAGATTCCCTGGAGAAGGGCATGGCAACCCTCTCCAGTATTCTTGCCGGAGAATCCCATGGACAGAGGAGCCTGATGGGCTACAGTTCAAAGGGCCACAAAGAGTTGGACACAACTGAAGTGACTTAACACACTTGAAGGCAAAGAGGTATGACCAGGAACAGACTTATGGGTTCAGGTGACTAACTGAACCACTTTGAGCTTAGAGCATTCATCCTTAGAATCCTGCATAATTACTGGGAGGCAGAGGGGGTGAGAGTTAGGTGGGACCATATTTTTGACAAACAAAGAGTCAGGGACTACCTGTGCCACCTGAAACCCATTTCCGAAGGACATTTCCCACTTCCGCCTCCTGGCACCCATCTGCAGCCACTGTGGACCCAAGGGCCTCTCCTCCAGGCCTACTGGCAACAGCCTCTGGTTCCTCTGAGTCCATCTCACACCTACCGGGCCCATTTTCTCAGCTTTGTCAGTGGACAGCCCCATAAATCGGTGCCTCCAAACTAAAAGGTAATGCCACATTTTCAAGTCTGAGACCTGGACCTTTCACGAGGCGGCAGGGGCAATTTGTTCTGGAGTTGCTCCCGGGCCCCCAGGGGCACTGAACACTCTCAGCGCTCACCCTTCACTCCTCTGTGCCCTCCCAGTACCCCCACCGGTGGCTCTGCGCGGCCTCCTTTGATACCACGCTGTTTTCATTTGCAAGATCTTTTCCACCTTGAGCTTCACACTGACTCTCCCTCCATCACCCAGCACCTTGGCAGAACACCTGTCTTCTGTTTTTTCACCCCTTTGATCCTCAGCAAAATCGCCATCAAGCTCACAGCCTTCTTAGCCGCATCCTTTGGTGTCATCTCCTCTCCTTAACCCTCATCACGGGTGGCTCAACGTTCCTTTCACTTGACTCCTGGATAGCCTGCTGCTCTGTTCACTTTTCAGTTTTGACTTTTGTCACCTCAGTGAGGCAATTACTTGACTACTCGTGACATTTCCTTTCACGTTGACTTCTCTGGGTCTGAATGAGCTAGTCAGGTCTTGCTTTTCTATCTGCTACCACTTCTTAGAAGGGAACCTACATGGGTTGAGCCTCCATTATGGACCCATTCATACAATCTCATTCACTCCTTCCCAGGCCCCTTACTTGACAGATGAAGATACTGAAACTCAGAGAGCTAAGTAATCTGCCTAGGGTTCCAGTAGCACCCTCTTTCCGCCAGTCCACCCCTCTCCTAGAGCTCAGGGACCCTCCTGGCCCATTTCTAAACTGCCCCTGCAGGACCTCATCCCTGCAGCCTTTTAGGAGATGACTGTATCCATCCTCTCGACTTCACTTTGCTTCTGCATTCAGTTGGAAATTGACTCCTCCCGCTTGTGAAATTCCCCACAGATTTGTTCTGGTTAATTTCATATATATTGCTTCCACCTGTCGGTCAGAGTTCCCCATCCTTCTGGAAAACCTCTGGTGTCGGCTAAGGAAGGATTTGAGCATGCACAGGAAGGGGAGCCAGCTGATAAACACGTTTGCAGAGCAACAAGATGACAAGGCCACGTTCAAATAATGCAAGCTGAGAACCAAGGTGTCTGAGGGCGCAGGGAGGAGAGAAGCTGATGAGGGCTTCTGTCAGCAGGGAGGACTTCCCTGGAGGAGGCTGAGCCCAGGGGTGACGGTGGGGACGGGGACGACAGGTGCACCGCTTGATGGAGAGGGTGCCATCTGCAAGGTCACCTGTGACCTCCTAATTGCCAAGTTCAGTGGTTTTCCCAGTCCTCGTGCTCCTTGACGTCTCTGAAAGATGTCAGCTTGAAGGAGCATCCCTCCTTCCGCAGCCCTCTAGCCCTGGGGAGCCTGCACTGGCTTGGTCTTCCCGCTGCTCCTCCCCCTCCCCCCATGTGGACATTCTTGTGCATCCATCCTTAGTCCCCATCCACTTTGTCCCACTTACTCTCACTACCTTTGCTGTTACTTCACATGCCACAATCCTCTCCCAAGCTTTGCATTTCCAACAACCTGTGGGTGTCTTCACTGCAACGCAGGGTCTTCACCCAATCTCAAGTGTGTCCACAGCCACGCTGGGGCCAGAGCGGTCCTGCCCACCTGTCTCACTTGTTCTGTTCACCATTCACTCTCACTGTCCTTAGACTTCACCCACATTCACCTCTGTAGTCTCCATCTCCTTCCTCTCACGCCCAGGCAACCTCCTCTTTATTCCTTACATCCTTTGCTGGGTCTTCAGCCCGAATTTCCTTTGTTGTCAGGGCTGACACTGCCCTAGTTACCTTGAACTTCAACTAGGTCTCTTGTCTAAGCCCCAAACTCACCCATCCGTGCTCTGCCTTGTGATGCTGAGGCTGGGGCTCCGCAAACACATTTCTCCATCTCCCAGGGGCTTCCTGTCACACGCAGGGGCTTCCTGTCAGGCTCAGCCAATGTGAGTTCAAGAACTCTTCCAATGTGGAAGGCTGGTTGGGGGGTAGGAAGAGGGACTTGCTCCTTCTCCTTTGCTTGCAGTTTCTCCTAGCAGTCTCCTAGTGATGGCCTTCACCCCAGCATCAGAGGTCGGCTGCTGCCTCCAGTTGTGTTGTTCGTGGTTCTGCACTTCTGGGCCAGCCTGAGTACACCCCCTCAGAGACACTAACATCGGTGGGTAGGGTCCCCTTCTCAGAGATCTGCAGCTCAATTCCGAGGGCCCTTCTGAGCTTCGGGGTTCTGATACCCAGCCATCTTCCCTCTGTTCCCTCTGTACCCCAGGGTGAGGCTCCTTGCTGCAGTTCCTCTGTGCTGCCTCTCTGTTCCCATTTGTCTTCCCAGCCCTCCAGTATGTGTTTAATGAATATCCCATGCTAAATCCTCACTATCTAGATACTGAGTGTAGTTTCAGCTTTTTGCCTGGACCTTACCTCTCATAGCACTCAGTACTAGAAGTGATCTTAAGACAAAGCTCCTTGGGATGGGCTGGAATTGTCTTTCCCTAAATGCAGGACTGAGCTCCCGGCTAGCGGGCATGGGTCCTAGTCATCTATGACAAGTGCTGACATCACACACTGGGTACCGCCCCAGCCGGGCAGTGTCCCCTCCTTGGAAATCTGGATCCTGGCTCAGAGGGTGAGGGAGGTTCTTCTTCAAGCTTCTGACAATGCTGATTTCTACCTACCCCTTCAGCGTCATGATAATGTTGTCTCCTGGGTTTTTCGGTCTCTGACACCTGATGAATCAATTCCATACATTAAAACCTCTCTGCTGAAACGCGTAACGTGTCTTCTGTTTTCTTCCCTAGGTCTGGACTGCAAAAACTTCCCAGTTGGCCCTATTTCTTGTTTTTTCTTGCTGCTTTTCTTTCACCCTGAGTTTGGCATCAACAGACAGGCCTTCCTAAAAGAGAGCTCTCCCCTGGTGATGTGCTCACAGAGCCCATCCAAAGATGCCTTCCACTGTGTATCCTTCTCTACCTTCCAATCCTGTCTCCGACTATCCCTTACACAAGATCTGGGCTCTACCCTCCTATTCTCTTGCTCCCTGAAAATTCCTCGAAGAAAATCTTCTTCTAGGTCTCCCTAATACAAATCCTAATCCTGCTCAATTTTCTGCCAGGCAAAGCTCAAAGAATGTCCTTCTGATGACCAGCCTCTGAAGGTCATCTCTCGGTCCTCTGTCTTTACCTGCCTGGCTCCTGCTGATGGCAGGAGACTTGGCAGAGCAACCTTCTACCAGGGCACAATCATCATCCCCATGTCTGCCAAGAGGCACTAAGTCCATGGTACTCAGGGCACAGATCCCAGCTCCAAGACTTATGAGCTGTGTGACCTTGGTTCTGTAATCTCTCTGGGCCTCAGTTGCTACATCTCCAAAATGGGGAATAACAATACCCATCTCAGAGAATCACTAACAGGATTTAAGGAGTTAACATCTACAGTGCCTGACATATATCAATATTTCAGTGACCTGGAAGCACATGAAATACAGATAAATGTTAAGTGTTGCTTTCTCTCTCCGTCTAAAGCAACACAATTAGCAGCCGTGCCTTGAGTATTCCTCTGGGAGTTGGCACACAAAGGGTGTTTGCTGCGTTATAAGCGTTTGTGTGCAATCCTGGGCTTCCTTCAGGGTGGGAGTGGGCTGGGTCCATCCTGGGATTCCCAGTGCACCTTGTGTGGTGACTTACACATAGTAGGTGCTCAATAAATATGAGGACTGAATAAGCACTTGAATTGAGTTGTCAGGACCTTTGGTAGCTAGCTCTGTGAGAGAAGAGATGCAAATTGACTCCATTTAAAGAGCTGGTCAGTGCGGGAGGAGGTGCATGTGGTGGGGGTGGGGTGGAGACGGGCTGTGCCTAGTGACTCCCTGCACTGAGGTCTGTTGGGCCCTGGAAACTTCCAAGATGAGACAGATATCCTTAAGGCCTCAAAAGGAGGCTACAGATTGAGGGCTAGGCTGGAGTTTAGGAACGACTTATAAGGGCCACGGATGAAATCAGGTAAAACTAGTATCTGAGGGTGTGAGTATAAAAGCACAAGGAGTCTAGAATCAAGGCCTGAGATGGTAGCCTGAGGGGCTAAGAACAAGCCCTGGAAATCAGATCACCTGGGTCAAGATACCAGCTCAGCCAAATCCAGCTGTGTGACCCAAATGCCCCAACCTCTCTGGGCCTCAGCTGCCCCATCTGTAGAGGAGAATGACGATAATCCTGACCCCACAGAGCTGTTGAGATGACCTGTGCTGATGACCTGTGCACAGCGCAGGCACAAAGATGATGCTCAGTAAGTTAGCCTCATGATAGAAGTTGATTTAAAAAAGAAATAGGAGAAAGAACAGTCAGAGAGAGAAGCCCATTAAAAAAAACTAACTTCAGAGAAAAATATCTCCACCTTATCCACGAGGAGACTGAGGCTCGGAGAAGTGCTTTGTCCAAGAGGACACAGCCAATCTGTGGAATTATTTTTGTTGCACAATACTGCCCCCGCTGGTGCTCTGGAAACTAGACACTGCTTTTGAAAACCATTCATTTCTTTTGCTCCAGCATGATCTGAGTGACTTCAGTCAGTCATCTCTGTGTGACCCTTTTACTTTCAAACTGGAAAAGTCATTACAAACACCACCCCTTTCAGTCTGAAAGAGAATAATTAAAAAAAAAAGGAATCTCCGTTTCCTCTACATAATCTCTCACTGCTTCTTTCCTGAATTGGTCAGAAAAACCTGGAAAGGCCACAAGTTTCAACAGTAACACAAGTTAAGCATTATGGAGGTGAGCAGATCTGGGGGGTGGGACTCCTGGTTAGGACCTTCCTTCACTCGGGGGTGACCTTGGGCAAGAGACTACATCTCAGTCCTCAATGAGGTCAGAACAATTCAGCATCTAACCCGGGGTGCCATGCTGTGCTTAGTTGCTCAGTTGTGTCAGATTCTGCAACCTCATGCACTGTAGCCCACTAGGCTCCTCTGCCCATGGGGATTCTCCAGGCAAGAATACTGGAGTGGGTTGCTATTCCCTTCTCCAGGGGATCTTCCCAACCCAGGGATTGAACCGGGGTCTCCTGCATTGCAAGCAGATTCTTTACCAGCTGAGATACCAGGGAAGCCCTACTCAGGGTGCTACCTACTGTGAAAGGGTTAAATAAAATACATGTGCCTGGCAATGCAGCAAGGACTCAGGAAAGTACATCTGTGCTCTGAGGTCCCAGGTCCACAATCCAGGCAAATGCTACTGCTCATTTTGAGCAGTAACACCATAAATATGCATGCCACACATGCATTCATTCTACAAATGTTTATTGAGTACTTCCTATGTTCCAGATGCTTGGGATATATCAGTCAGCAAAACAGATTCCCACTTTTGGGGATTCAACATTTATGTCCTCAAGATTATGGGGCAGCAACCATAACTTTGGGTCTTAAAGACAACATACATAGTATTTTTGAAAATTCTGGTCAACTGGACATTACTATCTCCTATCCCTGTTTTCAGAAGAATGGGGTCAAGGAAAAAAATCCCATAAGTAAGGACCACCTAAGTCACTGATGCCTAACTTTGGAGTACAGCACATGTTTTAGTTAAAGCATTTATGGTGTGCTAGCCTGATTTTTTAAAAAACCAGTCTGCTCCTCTTGAGTACAGCTCCAGTTGGTGACGGTGGTCTCAGAGTATGACAGGGAGCGAAGGAAACCAGCCGCAGCTACAAGTGTGCTCTGGAAGATAATTATCCCACGCCTAATGGAATTTACTATATCAGTAACTGCATTAACTCGCCTTTGGGAGAGAGAAAGGGAAACATGGTAGACAATTTACGTGAACAAAAGCTCTCAACAATTTATGAAGTTTCTGGACTCTGGACACTGTATTCGCCCGCAAGTTTTCAGACTCACCTGCCAGGATGCATTTGGCTGCCAGCTTCACCATGGTAACCAACCACCTCCACGGACCAGACAAGAGAAGAGCGGCTGCTGGAGGCGTTGGTGGCCCTGCCTGGGAAGGCGAGTAGGGAGAACTGGCGCTCAAGGGGCCAGTGGCCGCGGTGGGGACCGGGACAATGGGGCCTGGACCCTTCGGCAGCCCGCGGGGCGGTATCTGGCGCTAGGGTCGCGGTGGGGCGCGGAGGAGCGCCAGAAGGGATCAAGTTCTTCAGAAGGCAGCCGGGAAGGTGCCAGGGAGGTGATGCGACTCCCAAACGCAGTCCAGCCCCCGGCAGTGTGGTTCGGGAACAGTGACCCAGAAACCCTCCGGCCCCCAGCCCCACTGCGGCTGTGATCGCGGGGCAACCGCCTCCCGCCTGCCCCGCCTCCTCGTCCCCCTCCTCCTCACCGGGCATCGATTGGCTGCCGTCAAAAACTCCCACCCACCCCCAGAGCTCACGGAGACCAGTGAGAGAAGGGGGCGGGGCTAACAGCCTTTCCTCGCCAGATAATTCGTAGTAGTAACTGCTCTTCAAGTTTATCTCGCTTGACTAATAGTTGCAGAAGATGTCAATCATTTCCGCCTCCCGTCCCCGCACGGATTGAAAGTTCAGGGAAAAGCAGCTCCAACCTAGTATATCCAGAAGCGGTGATAAAACAAGCTTTCTGATTGGTCAGAGGCTGGCTAGGCCCATCTTTGGGAGGGACTCGCAGTACCCTCCTGCCCTTCTGGAAGTGGGTTCGCCCATGAAGGGGGCTGATCACGAGCGCGGGAGACTGGAGCGGCGCCGGCGCAGTGGACCGAGGTGCGCTTGCCCAGGCGAACTTTGAGCCAGTTTGACCTCGCTGGAGCAGCGCTTTTCGCCCCTCCAAGTCCCAGATTCCCGGAAGCGTGGACGTAAAGTGCATCAAGAAATCCAGTCTTTGACTTTTTAAAGCCCAGGGATGTTATGCGCTTTAGATACGAAAGTGTTAAAAGTGATGTCTATGGACAAAGGAGAAGTGGAGGATGTGGAGGAGCGGTTGGACTCAGGAATTTGAAGTTGTACTTTCCTCTGAGCCCAGCCCGTCTTGTGGGTGGAGAACGTATCATATACCACACCTGGAATGAAAGCGAGCATCCTGGATATTTCCCCTCCCCGCCCCACCCCCCCACCTCCCAATGAGGCTGACTTTCCTGNTGTGGAGGAGCGGTTGGACTCAGGAATTTGAAGTTGTACTTTCCTCTGAGCCCAGCCCGTCTTGTGGGTGGAGAACGTATCATATACCACACCTGGAATGAAAGCGAGCATCCTGGATATTTCCCCTCCCCGCCCCACCCCCCCACCTCCCAATGAGGCTGACTTTCCTGGGAGGCCCCTCTTGCTCTGCGGTCAGGGACCCTAGACTGAAATCACTGTCGTCTTCCTGACCTGGGCAAGTGGCCTCACCCCTGAGTCTGTTTCCTCACTTTTAAAAGGGGCTCGTGGAATCCACCTTCTTCGGTTGTCCTGAGACTGTAAGTGCCTGGGACACAGTAGGTGCTCAGCAGTGATGAATGAATGAATGAGAAGAGATTTACTGAACAGATTGGGTTTATCATCACTGTCATGTTGGCCAGATGCCTGCACCCCTTTTCTCACTCCTGCCAGTTCCTCTGGGATGGCTGGTGCTGAAAGGGAAGAACAGCCTCTCAGGGAAGATGCACCCTCCAGAATTTGCTATCGTATGCCTTTCATTTAGGGCTTCCCAGGTGGCACTGTGGTAAAGAATCTGGCTGCAAATGCAGGAGACACAGGAGACGTGGTTTCAATCCCTGGGTAGAGAAGATCCCCTGGAATAGGAAATGGCAACCTATTCCAGTATTCTTGCCTGGAAGATTCCATGGGCAGAGGAGCCTGGTGGTTGCAAAGAGTTGGATATGACTGAGCATGCACACACACATGCCTTTCATTTACGTGGAACCTTTCTCACCTGCCGGGTGTCTTCCTGTGGCTGCCAATCTTTCGCAGGGCAATGAACACACACATGTTCTACAAACTGCTGCAAATGCTTCAGTCTTGAATCAGGACTGAAACAATGCAAGTTGTCTGGAATTATCTTTCCTTGCCAGTCATTCCTGGTATTATGGTTAAGACCTGTCTCCTGCATTCCGCCTTACTTACTTTTCTTGGGAGACATCATGCAGTCTGTCTCAGACTCCCCAGGTCTCGGTGAGTCACAAAGCCTCTCCTGGTCTTCCTGCCTCTGCCTCCAGACTGTCCTGTTAATCCCTTAAAGGACCTCTTGAGTGAGTCAGCCTCCTGAGGCAGCTCCATGGGGCTCAGATGCTGAGCCCATCTGGGGATGATACCTCTGGGAACCTGTTTCCTCATCTGTGAAGTGATGGGGGGTAATGATTGCACCTCCTTTATGGGGTTGTCCTCCTCAGCAACACATCTGCCCTGGCCCTTTCCTTCCTGTTCCTGGGTGTGATTTTGGTCAATACTATTGTAAGAGCATTTTGTATCTTCCCAGAGGGGCTTCCCTGGCTCAGGACTGTAAAGAATCTGCCTACAATGCAGGAGATCTGGGTTCAATCCCTGGGTCGGGAAGGTTCCCTGGAGAAGGAAATGGCAACCCACTCCAGTATTCTTGTGTGGAGAATTCCATGGACAGAGGAGACTCCATGGCGTCGCAAAGAATCAGACATGTCTGAGCAACTAACACACATACACAGAGGTGGTAAACCCCATGAGGTGAATTCTCCCACTTCACTCCGCCATCCCAAGGGCCTTCTATACACTGTTGATGATGAAACAACAGCCGCATGAATGTCACTGGGTTTTAGGGGATCAGAGAGTTTGGGAGCCATAAGAATGCTTGAGATATTCTAGTCTAACCCCTCCCTGAGCCGCTGTAACAGCTGGCCTTTGCCAAGCCCACACTGAGTGCTGGCCTCAGTTTGAGTGCTCTAAAGAATTCATTAACTTACTATTCATGTTCCTGTTTGATATTGACAATAACCCCTGTGAGGCATGTATCATCTCTGTTTGATAAACAGGGAGACTGAAGCCCAAATGAGGTGAAATCAGATGCCCAAGGTCACAAGGCTGGTGAAGGGGGGAACTGAAGGCAGGTAGACCATCAACCTCTTGGCCCCTACTGGGACCTCTCCTGCCTCTAATCCTCTCACAGTTCTTTCCATCCTAGAGAGTAAATATTGATTGAGTTCCTTGCACTAATAGCTCCTGCTGATTGAGCATTAGATATTCTAGACATGTGCTAAACACTTACATCCTCTCTCTTATAGGATGTAATGACTCTGGGAAGTGGAAGGGATCATTCCTTCCATTTCTCAGGTAAGGAAACTGAGGCCACAGAGAGCCCAGGCTCATGCAAGAAGAATCAGAACCAACCTCAAGTCTCCTGATCTTGGGACTAATGTTTTTTTCCATTGCTTGGTGTACTCTTTCTGTTTTCATTAATAAGCTTTTCTTGAGTGCCTGCTCTGGGCCAGGCCCTGTGCTGGTTGCTGGGTCACGAAATGAAGATGCCAGAGATCCAGGCAACTCTGGCAAATGTTGGCTATGGGGGAATACTGGCCCAGTCATATGGAACCCTGCATTTTCTAGAGGAGCCAGGAATCTGGATTTCTTTTGTGTGTGTATTCCCCCTGACTCTCAAATTTTGGCAATGAACTTCAGTTTAAAACACTGCAGCAGCTGCAGTTGAACACCTCTGTTGTCTGGTTCACTCTGGGGGCTGCCCAGTTGTGACATTTAGTTGAGAAAGACAGATATGTGAACAAATGTTATGACAAGAGTAGATACAGGACCCCGAGGAGCACTCTTAACCCTGGTTAGGTAGAGTTGGGAAGGATATTCTGGAAGGAGAGCCTTGAAGAATGGGTAGGAATTTACAAGGTGGACACAGGGGTAAGGACTTTCTGGGCAGATGAAACAGCACATGCAAAGGCATGGAGTCGTGGGAATGAGCTGAACATTTGGAGGATGGCAGGTGACATGTTATGCTTAGGGGTGAATGGGAGACTGGTAAGAGATAGGTCTGACCCAGGCCTTTGCTTGAAGCCAGATGTACAGCAGAATGGCAAAAGAAAGTGAGGCAGGCCTGGCATAGAACCTTCTCTGAGGGATTCATTCAACAAATATTTTTATTGGATACTACTTACTAAATGGGCTTCCCTGGTGGCCCAGCGGTGAGGAATCTGCCTGCCAGTGCAGGAGACACAGGAGATGCGGGTATAGTCCCTGGGTTGGGAAAATCGCCTGGAGAAGGTTCGTGGGAATGAGCTGAACATTTGGAGGATGGCAGGTGACATGTTATGCTTAGGGGTGAATGGGAGACTGGTAAGAGATAGGTCTGACCCAGGCCTTTGCTTGAAGCCAGATGTACAGCAGAATGGCAAAAGAAAGTGAGGCAGGCCTGGCATAGAACCTTCTCTGAGGGATTCATTCAACAAATATTTTTATTGGATACTACTTACTAAATGGGCTTCCCTGGTGGCCCAGCGGTGAGGAATCTGCCTGCCAGTGCAGGAGACACAGGAGATGCGGGTATAGTCCCTGGGTTGGGAAAATCGCCTGGAGAAGGAAACGGCAACTGCTCCAGTATTCTTGCCTGAGAAATCTGATGGACAGAGGCGCTTGGTGGGCTACAGTCCATGAAGTCACAAAAGAGTCGAACACCACTAAGAGACTAAACAACCATTCTTACTAAGCACCAGGGACCAAAACCACCATAGTGGCTATTCTCAGGGAGCGTCCAGCCCAGTGGGGAAGCAGATAATCAACAGTGCTTGTCTGTGACTGCTTACGGTCAGTGTTGAGTAGGAAAAGACGAGTTGCTTTAAGAATAAGTATTCTGTGGTCCCTGGATCAGCAGGATCAGCAGCACACAGTGACTTGTCAGAAATGCACATTCCCGGGCCCACTCAGACCAGCTGAACTCTGGGTGGGAATCACAATCTGTGTTCTCATAGGCTTTTCTGGTGATTCTGGTGCCTGCTCATGTTTGGGAGCCACTGCTCCTAGGTCATGCCAGGACCCACTTTCATCCATTTTCTCTGATTGCTTTATGGTGTC
Source organism: Aepyceros melampus (assembly GCA_006408695.1). NCBI lineage: Eukaryota > Metazoa > Chordata > Mammalia > Artiodactyla > Bovidae > Aepyceros > Aepyceros melampus. Next base: position 666,611 of record SJXQ01006422.1, read on the forward strand.
TCAAACTCCCCTAGACCCTTCCTACCTCAGGGCCTTTGCACTGACTGTTCTCACCATGGCTGCATGGCTTTCTCAGTACCCTTAGCTCTTTGTGCAAATACCATCTCCTTGGAGAGGCCTTCCCAAGCGCCTGGTTTAAAGATTTACTCCCAATCTATCAGACTCAACTCCTTGTCTTAGTGTGCTTTCTTCTTAGCATTCAACACTACCTGGTATTGTTTTCCATGTTTATTTATTTATTTGCCTTGTATCTGTCTCCATCCACTAGAAGATAAGCTTCATGAGAAAAGGATGTGATCTTTTTTGTCCTCCCAGCATCTCGGGTCATGCCCAGTATGGTGAGATACTTAGGAAGTACTTTTGAATGAATGAATGAATCTCCTAGGGTTTACCCTTCTGGTCATTCATTTGTTCAACAAGCACCAATTCCTGTGGAGGTAATAGGCTTATTGTTGGAAGGGATTCCATGGCCATTTGGACAGGGGCAGCCTGAAGCCTGGTCTTCCACACCCCTCCTTCCCCCTACACGCAGCTAGCTCAAGACACAAAGAACCTCCAGATGCACCAGAACCTCCAGTTCTGTGGGCTCTATGGAGAAGGAGGGGTTAATAGCACTGCTTCCCAAAACCAAGGACTGGGCCGTTCGGGCTGATTAAGAAGCTAGGACTTCGGATGAGAAGGAGGTGGAGAGGCAGCTACTGATAAGTTGTTCCCAGGGAATGTTCAATCATCCTGGGGTTGAATGCTTTCCGACAGCCCTGACAAGCAGTGTTCATCTGAGCTGCGGCTGAATGCCAGCATCAGCCGCAGTATTCCACGCACGGTGCCCCGGATGACCGTGCCCACTGCAGTGGTTCCAGGGGGTTTTGCTCTGCCAGGGCCACTCCCTAGAGCCCAGCGCTTGTAGAATGTATTAGCAGGGTTGTTGGATGCAAAACAATCCTGCTGGGAACATAAGAGGCTTTAGGAGAAATTAGTGGGGAAAGGCCTCTTGAGAGTTATCCAGCATGAATCCTCAGGAAGAATACCTTTTGTACATTAAAGCAAATTCTCCCTAATGCCTTCATGGCAGAGGACAATGCAAAAGAGAGGGCCAATGGATTGGTAGGAATCTTATATATTTAGATTAGGATTTCTTCATCTCCGCACTGTTGATGTTTTGCATCGGGTACTTCTGGGTTGTGGGGGCCATCCTGTGCATTGTAGACTGTTTGGCAGCATCTCTGGCCTCTACCCACTAGCTGCCAGAATCATCTCCCTCATTATGAAAGCCCAAATGCCTCCAGATATTGCCAGATGTTCTCTGGGGGCCAAAATTATCCATGGATGAGGACCACTGATGTATTAACTCAATGTGTAGGGCATATTGATTTTAAAATGGAAATCTGCAAGGATCGGGACTCAGACTGTGTACGTTTGAACCCCGCTTTGCCTTTTAAACTCTGTTTCCTCATTCCTGCATCTTTGGGTGCCACGAGGATCAGCTGTTACATGTAACAAGTAAAGGATCTAGACTGGGGGCCTGATAAGTCCTAAGATTCAGTGAACACCGCTCTCATTAACAGCCATTGGGATGGCAGTGAAGCCCCCAAGGATGAGCTATAATGCGATGATGGCGTCTGTTTTACATTATTTGTATAATGCACTGTGTCATAGCTGCCTTCTGGTACACTGCCTTCTCATGGTAATGACCTTTGCTGTTGAGTTCTTCACTGTTCACGTGGGCCTGGTTGTTTATGCCTTCGCTGATGCAGTACTTGGCCGTGGCCACCCCAGTAAAGGGCAGAGGAAATGTGACTGACTCACCTTCTGTGCGCAGGGAATGCAAAGTGGAGAGCCCTGAGCTGGGGCCCGAGTTGCACAGAGACTGCCATATCCCGATTCCACCACAGGGGGAAGTAGCAGCTGGGAAAATGCTGGCTGCTGCAGGAGGGAGCCAAACCTTGCTGTTTTAATTTTCAAAGCTGCAAGTATTCCAAGTTAAGCAAATCATCCTTCCGGAGCCACCGAGGTTTCCTTTAACAGCTCATGGTAGCTTATCTGCAGGAGCCTAGAGATGCTCTTCTAGAACATTCTACGTTTACTATGTCTGCCGATTTCCGGATGGCTCAGTCTGAACCTAGGGCAAATTGTGCTGGGGCCAAGTTAAACTGGTTCCTGTTTTTCTAAATTCCTTTTTCCCTCTGCTCACGGCACCCCATCCTGCCGCTTACCTGAGTGACACAATGCCCGTCCCAGAAAGCACCCCAAGCAGCTGTACCTGTTATTCAGGCCCCATTTTACCTTGTTCTCCATCCTCACCCCCACCCCCATATAAACTCTGCAGTCCAGAGTCTTGCTCTCTCATAATTTCCCTCAGTCCATTCTTGACCTGCTTCATCGCGTTTCCTATCTATCAGCGAGGGATATCTTTGAAATTGAGATGAGAAAAAAGAGTCGCACAGAAGTTGAGCAACGTGCTTAGATTATACACTTGAAACAGGGTAAGGTAGGATTCGAACCCAGGTCAGCTGGCGCCAGGAGCCATTGCCACACTGTCTTCAATGGGGCATCTCTGCCAAGTAGGCAGGGCTGGCCTCTGCTGCCTCTTGGCCCTCACTCCGACTCGCTCAGTGACACCTCTTCTGGCTTGCCGCCTGCCCCCGGGCTGCCTTTCTCCAATGCATACATGGAGTGAGTCCTCCCTGCAGTGAGATGGTAGCCCCCAGGGCTGTCAGCCTGCCTTCCAGGTGCTCCCTGGTGAGTATGCTCTGGCCATGACTTAACTCCCACTGCAGGCCACTTGACTGGCTGGACTTGGAGGAACAATTCTTCACCCCAGCCTCTCAGAGTTCCTGTGAGTCTCAAAACCGGTATCACTTGTTGCCTCACGCATGCTTTGCAAGCTGTAAAGTGCTGGACAAAGTTAAAGCTGTTAGTTTTACCAAGATCGACTTCTTTCTGAGACTGGTTCTCCATCTCTTGCTCCAAGGATTCTTGGGGCGTGTCATAAGCACATGAATGTAACATCTGTGGGCTGGCATCTGGCAGCCTTTGAACAGACTGGGAATACCTGTCAGCCATTCAGAATGCAGAGTCAAGGGCCTTTTCCGGATGGAAGCAGGGAGGCTGGTGGGCATGTTACCCAACAGGGAGGCCTCCAGGCCTGCTTGCCAAGCCTCTGGTCCCTGTAAACAGGCGTGATCACCTGGAGACCCTGGCAACCCTCTTTACATTTACTTGGGGGAGCTGACAGGACTCGAGATGCCCAGAGCAACTCGACTTCTCCCACTGGGGGGCTGTGTGCCTAATGGCACCAGAGGGACAAGGGGAAAAACTTTTAAGTCAACAGATCTGGATTCAGAGTCTGATCTAACATAAAGATTGCTCTGGTTCCCCCCATAGGTGAGACACCCCTTCTGTTTCCCCAAAGAGAGTTCTGACATCTCGCTTTCTGGGAAAGATTTTTAAGATCTCAAGAGGGAAAAAAAAAGCAAACAGTTGTGGGATATTTGAAATGAAGAATAGATACCAAGTCGTGTGGAGATGTCTCTCAAAGGGCTGGCATTTCAAAGCTCAAAGCTCTTTCCTGTTTTCTCAAACTTTAGCAGTCTGTGCATCCATTTTCCAGAGGAGAAAATAGAGGCTCAGTTAAATGGTTTGAAAGACGTGTCTGACATCGCATGGTTAATGAGAAGGGAGAGTGGGATTAGAATTCATATTGTCTGTTTCCACATCTGGCTCCACTGCTTACTGGTCAGGTGGCCTTGGGAGAGCTCAAGACCTCAGCTGAGCCTCTGTTTCATCATCTGTAAAATGGGACTAGTGACCTATGAGAGAGAGCTGTGAGAATTAAACAGGATAATTCCTGTAAACCTTTTGATGCAGCCACAGAATAAACACCCAACAAATACCAGTCGTTTTTACTACTCTAGCATACGCTGTTATTCATGATGAATGATTAACTTAAATGGACCTTGGCCATTTGCTGGGGCCTAGGAAGCTTTCCTTTCTAGAAAGCAAAGAAATGAAGGCAGTTTCCTTTGCATGGAAATAAAGGCCCACTGAGCCATGTCTGGTGGCAGAATTGCACGTACCTTCCTCTGGATCATTCACCTTGAAGGATCCTTTCCAGAGCAGAGAAAGGGCTGCCCGCCCCCCACCCACAGTGTAGACCATCCCTGACGATCGCTCTGAGGGCTGCGCCCCCAGTGTAGACCATCCCTGACCATCGCTCTGAGGGCTGCGCCCCCAGTGTAGACCATCCAAGACTATCTCTCTGAGGGCTGCACCCCCAGTGTAGACCATCCAAGACTATCTCTCTGAGGGCTGCACCCCCAGTGTAGACCATCCAAGACTATCTCTCTGAGGGCTGCGCCCCCAGTGTAGACCATCCAAGACTATCTCTCTGAGGGCTGCGCCCCCAGTGTAGACCATCCAAGACTATCTCTCTGAGGGCTGCTTCCCTCTCTCAGTGTAGACCATCCATGACCATCTCTCTGGCGATGCTGACAAGGGGGCATTTTGTGATGATTATGCAAGAAGCCTTTAAATAACTGACCCTCTGCTCCAGCAAGAAGCTTTGAATTTTGCAGAATTACTGGAGCAAAGTAATTTCTCATCTGGCACTGGCTTCCATAAGTCTCACAACCATCTCAGAATTGTCTCTGAAGTGCTCTGCCTAACCGATTGCCCTCTGCTCATTTGTCGAGAGTTAGCAGATGTGAGATTTAGATGAGAGGGTGACAAGTGGCTCGGGACTTGGAGAAGCTGTTGTAAGAGGGGCCACTTCTTGCTGGAGCACATTCAAATTGGCACCACGGTGAGTATAGAAAAAGCTAGAAAGTTTAAGGGCCTCCATGGCTTCCCTGGTGCCTCAGATGGTGATGAATTTGCCTGCAATGCAAGAGACCTGGGTCTGATCCTTGGGCTGGAAAGATCCCCTGAGGAAGGGCATGGCAGCCCTCTCCATATTCTGCCTGGAGAACCCCAGGGACAGAGGAGTCTGGCAGGCCACAATCCATAGGGTCGCAAAGAGTCAGATGTGACTGAGCGACTGACAGTTTTACTTTCACACTCTCAGGGGCCTCCGCTATCAGAGCAGCTTCCACGCTGGTCCCTTGGCTGCTGCTTCCCTGCTGCATCTTCCTCCCAGTGGCAGATGGTTACCTACTTAAAAATTTTTTTGTGAAACTTATTTTTTTTTTAATTTATTTACATTACCATATATAAAATAGGTAGCCAATGGGAATTTGCTGTATGGTTCAGGAAGCTCAAACAGGGGCTCTGTATCAACCTACAAGCATGGGATGGGAAGGGAGATGGGAGGGAGTTTCAAAAGGGGAGGGGATATGTATATACATATGGCTGATTCATGTTGAGATTTGACAGAAAACAGCAAAATTCTGTAAAGCAATTATCCTTCAATAAAAAATAAATTAATTTAAAAAAGAATAATAAACGGGACTTCAAAGGTAGTAAAAAAAAATTTGTTTATTCATAGCCGCCGGGTCTTCACTGCTGCAAGTGGGCTTTGTCTAGTTACAGAGAGCAGGCTGCTCATTGCTGTTGCCTCCCTTGTTGCCAAGCGTGGGCTCTAGGGAGCGTGGCTTCAGTAGTTGTGATTTCCAGGGTCTAGAGCACAGGCGAAGTAGTTGTGGCTCTTGGGCTTAGTTGTTCCCGTGACAGGTGAAATCCTTGGTCAGGAATGGAACTCCATGTCCCCTGCATTGGCAGGCGAATTCTTAACCACTGGTGGTCCACACCAGGGAAGTCCCAACTAGCTATTTTTTAATTCGTGTCCCTAAATACGGGATGCACGTCATTTATCTACCCCATAGGGCGGACAGCTGTAGTGGGTCTCAGCATGGGCTCTGGGGTCAGATTAACCAGGGATGGGCCTGACTCCTACACAGTTTTGGTTTGGAGTTCGCCCCGGAGACCCTGCCCAAGGACGTCAGCATAGTGTTTTACGGGGAACCAATTCCTGAAAGTACCATTGGGGAGTGGGGTGGAGACATGAGACAGGACGGAGAGGGGAACTCTGGGAGGGCCCAGCACTAAGTGAACTGCTGTGGTGGGCAGCTTAGCCCCATGGAAACTCGGGGACACTGCATGGAGCTGGAGTCACCCCAGTTCAGCGGAGGGAGCTGGCAGGTACTTATCCGCCCCAACACCCGGCCCTGGTTGGAGCTGCACAGCTGCGACCCTCCTCACGTCCGCCTTGTCCTGTGTGGGGGCTGGACGCCCACAGCCAGGAACAAAACCCACTGGACAGAGAGTCTTGGGTCACCAGGGTGGGGGTGGAGGCCCTGCAGGAACTGCGGTGACCACTCCCCTCCCCCTAGGGCTGCCTGCCCTAGGCCCTTGGGATTCTCAGATCTGATCCCCATAAAGGCCCAAATGCAGACACACCTTCTACCACTTCCCTGAGAAGGCAGAGTGGGAATAAAGGTAATTCAGGTAAGAGGTGGTTGAGATGCGGTTTGGGGTCCAGGCGGGCTGCTCAGGCCCTTCTCTGGCTGCACTGATGGAGGAGGATGCCCCTCACAAACGACCTCCTCATGCCTATACAAGCCTGAATGTCAGGTTCACCCGATTCAGATCTTCCAAGGCTAATGTCCTGCAGGGTGGCAGCCGGGGCACTGGGGCTGGGGCATCTTTACTCTAAGGGCAGAGTCAGAAGGAGACTGAGCTTTGGGAAGAGCTCTCACGGTTACTATGATGACCCAACAAGATGATGCTTCTAAAGTGCTTAGCTGCATGGGGCGCAAGTAATCATCCAAAAATCATTTGTGGAAGAGATGAGTATGCTTTTAATTTTCATTTTCTGTGTTTATTTTTATTGGCTGTGTGGTTTAGACAAATTACTTAACCTCTCTGAGCCTCAATGTTTTTCACCCATGTCACCCTTGGGGATCACAGTGTGGATTAAGAGATGGCATGTATTATATTTGGGCTTCTCTGATAGCTCAGTTGGTAAAGAATCTGCCTGCAATGCAGGAGACCTGGGTTCGATCATGGATTAGGAAGATCCCCTGGAGAAGGGAATGGCTACCCACTCCAGTATTCTGACCTGGAGAATCCAGGGATTCTCAGTCCATGGGATCGCAAAGAGTCCGAAATGACTGAGCAACTTTCACTTTCATATATTATATTGGAGAAGGAAATGGCATCTCACTCCAGTATTCTTGCCTGGATAATCCCATGGACAGAGGAGCCTGGTGGGCTACAGTCCATGGGGTCACAGAGTCGGACACGACTGAAGTGACTTAGCAGCAGCAGCATATATTATATACACACATCTGGTGCATACACAGTAAGTACTCAATAGAAGAAGAGGCAGATGTGGTCTTGTCCAGCCCCAGAGCTGGAGCCCGGCACAGTCATATTCTCCAGGCTTGTGACTGAAAGAAGAGTTCTGAGCCCTGACTTCCAATTTTCCCATTCCCCATCTCTGGTCCTTCTTCATTCCCTCACCCCTCATCTTCATCCTCTCCCTGCACTTGGGCATTCCATCCATCATTCAGCTTTCTGCACAGGTGCAGGCTGCTCCCGCTGTTATCAAAAGGCACTCAGGAACCCACGGGCCAGCTCCTCCTCCCAGCCTGAGCTCCCTCCCTACCTGTTCCCAGCTTCTCCCAGACAGAAGGGAGACAGAGATAATGAGTGAGGCTCCTCTGAGCATAACAATGAAGGAAAGGAGGTGTGTTCAGCCGATGAACAAACTAGAAAGGGAGCTCAGAGAGTGACGATGAGATGTTGGGGCTATGGATGATGGGTGGTTGGAGGCTGGTGATACTCAGCCTAGACCAGGAGAATGCTGAGCAGGGAGGCCTTCCACTTGGCTCCTCCCTCCTTGCTGAGTTTGGAAGGTCCTTGTGGATGAGGTACCGTGGAAGGGTGGGAAGGTGGGAGATGAGTTCAAGTCCTCTTTCTGCTCTGCACTTCTGTGTGGCCTTGAATGAGTCACTGGCCATGTGGCCATATCCACATCATGCCACCTTTTGTGTGCCAGGCCCTGGGATCCAGCAGGAAACCCCCAGACATACTCTCGACATCTTGCAATCTCTGGAACACTTGGCTGTGCATTAGGTGGTTACACTCCCCTCACCCCCTTACACCTGTAATGTGGGCAGTTTATAGGTTCTGATCCCAGCTGAGGACATCGTCCAGGTGGTTTTCCTGAGGACAAAGAGGGGAAAGCCAGGGAAAGAGAGGCAAGGAGAGCAGAATGGTCCAGGCTGAGGGACCAGTTTGGAGGGAGAAGGCAAAGATGGAGGCTAGGGGTGGGGAGTGGGAGGCTGGGCCATCCCTTGGGGCTCAGATGGCTGGGCTGGGCTTCTTATTTTATAAAATGACTTGTGAAATATTTTCTTATAAATATATTACAAAATTATAAATAAAATAGATGAAGTAGTCACTGGACAGTTTTAAGCAGAACTGTGTAACCTGGTCTGGCTTGGAAAGGTCACTTGGGGGCTCTGGGTGGAGAATGGATTGGGGAGGGGGAGAGGAGGTCAGGAGAGTGGGTAGGAGGCCATGCAGGGGTCCAGAGGCCAGAGCAGCTCCCACCAGCATCTCTCAGAATCTCGTTGAAAGCAGCTCGTATAGTAAAGGTCTCTGCTATAAAAATGCCAAACCTGAGTTACCAACAGCCACTGGAAGAATGGCCTCATTGGAAGAGATGCCTAATGTGCCGATCAGAGGCTCTTCATGAGTGTGAGAATCAGGCCATGTGGCTCCATGAACTCATGTCCTGCCATGCCCGTGATCAGGCCTGGACTGGAGTGGTGGCTGCCACGGCAATGGATATGGGCCAAACCAAGACCAATGCAGAAGCAGGAGTGAGAGGAGTGGTGGGGGTCAGTGTCACTTGTCACAACACCTCTGACCACACCATTCCCTCCTGCCCCCACAGGGTACCCCCACCTTGTCCTGACCTTGTCCTGCTCAGGCTCCAAGCAAATCATTTCCAAGACAGGCCCCTGGAGTCAAAGTCCTGTGTCCCCTAAGAGGGTCAAAAAGACAAGCTTGGCGCTGTACCACGTGACACCCTGGGAGGATCCTGATTGTCTCGGTGCAGGGTAAGAGGCGCTCAAGGCCACCCAGGCCAGCGGGCAGCGGCAGCTGTCACTGTTCCGGACCCAAGTGTCTTTCTCACGGAGCTCTGCTTTGGTTTCTGTGGAGATGCTCCACTCCCTAGCCCCTCCTCCTGCATTCCACATGAGTGATGTATAGGGGGCCCCTCTTCATCAGCCTTGTCCTCAAGCTCTAAAATTGGGCCCCGTGAGACTTCACATGGGAACCTGGGTCCCCCAGGTCCTGACTATTGTCATGAGCATGTGCGCACATGTGCCCTCGTGCCTGCCCACTCACACTCTCACACACTCTGGCTCACCCAGGCCCACTTCCAGTCCCTTGACCTCAGCTGCTGCCTTTTCAGCCCCAGGCAGCCCCTGGTAAGCTGGCCCTTTGGAGCTTGCCACTGCTTTGGCGCAGTTCCTAGTTCTGGCCCCTTCTAGGCCTGGGCATGTTGCCTCTGTCCACTGCTCCTCTGGAAGGCAGCTCACCCATCACCCATCCCTGACTCTCAGCCTGGACCCTGATGGGTGGCCTGCCTGTGCCCCATCTTCAGTGAGAGCCCTCCCTGAGAGCCCTGCCTAGGGCAACAAGGCAGGGCCCAGGGGAAGGGTCAGCAGATACCACTGGGTACCAGGTCTGGAGACCTGATGGGCAAGAGCATGGCCGCAGTTCCCACGCCAAGGCTATTGCAGGGAAGAGCAGAGCCACTCTGCTGGACCACCGCCATGTCTGCTCACCCAGCTTCCCTCCCTTCTTCTGACTTCCATGGGACCTCTCTCCTGATTCTTCTCCAGCCATGAGCTTTCTGTGTCCACAGGTGGGCCCCATCCAGGATGGGCGAGTCAGGGCTCCCATCCTTTGGGTTGTGGTGACTGGTCCAAGGAGGGATGCAGGCTCTGGGGGGGCTGCTGGTTTGGGGTCCTGGCCCCACCACTTACTTACACTGAGATCTTAGGCAAACATGTATGGGGTTGGCCAAAAATTTCCTCAGGTTTTTCCATAGATGTCACAGAAGGAACCCAAATGAACTTTTTGGCCAATCCAATAACTTCCCTGTGCCTCAGTTTCCTCACCTGTACAATGGAGAGAATAATGGTCCCCACTTAATTGTTGTACAGATAGAATCATGGAAATGGCTCAGCACAGAATAAGTGCTCAGTAAATACGAGCTGCTGGGATTAATAGGACTAAATTTGAGGGCTTCTGATGGAGTAATTGTAAAAGAGAAGCTCTTTTTTAAAAACTGATATTCTGAATGTACACCTTGAGTTACTGGAGGAATCTTGCCATCAGGAGGGAGAGCCTGCCTGATAATGAATTCAGCACAAAGAAAACCAGAGCTCAGAGATGGGGGAAGAAGAACTTAATTCTGATGAAATCATTTGAGTTCCTTGATTCAGCTGTTCCTGAAAGTGTGCTCCTGAACTATTCAAGAACATAACCAAGTCTTTGTTTTTTCTTCTTTTTTTGCTTGCATCACTTTGAGTTGGGTTTCTATCATTTGTAACCAAAAATGTCATAATGAGCATCCATCTGTCCATCCATCCATCCACAAGTCCTAGCTGTGTGGATTTAGACACATCACTTTCCTCTCCAAGACTTAGTTTCTGCATCTGTAAAATGGGAATTTCATCAATTACCTGATGGATGGTTTCAGCGATGAATGGGCAAGCCTTGTACCAAAGGCAGAGGAGGGTCTCAGTAAATTTCCCTTCCATTTCATCTTTTCTGTCTATATCCTGCCCCACCCCTACCTGGAAAGTCTAAAGAGGATCCACACCCTACCAGACCTTGCTCCTTCAGCAGCAGAATCTGATTGGTACAGCCTTTATTGTTTCTCTGTCATTTTCCAGAAGATTGGTGTCATGAGAGGGCCACAGGGAATGGGGGAGTAAAAAATAACATAAACAAACTGAACAGAAAGGCAGGAGGGCAGCGAGAGGGGTTGAGATCGGGTGGTCAGGGCAGAGAGGAGCAAGATCCGGGCAGTCAGAGCCTCTTAGCTTTCAGCCACCAGAGTGGAAATTCTGCAAAAGAAAACGACAGAGGTGAGTCAGAGGGGGACCGTGGCCTGGGGCACTGACTGGGACCTGACCACGGGGAGACGCCCCCCCAGCACCCTCCAACTCCGCTGCTTGGTGTGTTTTCTTGATTTTCAAATGTGCTACAGAAGAGCTAGAGTGATGGAGGGAGTGAGCATGGGCATGAATAAATGAATGAATGAGTGAATGAATGAGGTGAGATGGGAAATGATGCACCTGCCATGTTTTTTTGTGTCATGATGTCATGTCACCCATAAATTATTAGTAATACTAACTACAATAATAACAGCCATGATAGTTTTCTGAATGTTTATCACATATCAGTCAGTTTTCTAAGTGCTTATACACAACATCTTATTTAACTGACAAAAATCCCATGATGTGCATTTTATCATTATTCTCATTCTACAGACAGGAAAGGAAACAGAGGCTCAGAGTCCAGCAAGGTCTATGGGGTCACACAGCTAGAAATAAGCACAGCCAGGCTTCAGATCTCTTTCTTAGCGCTTTGTTTTTAGCTCCTCTTCTGAGCTCTTTCTTAGCCTCTTGGTTTAACCCATGAGGGTCACCAGCAGAATCTTAAGAATCCACAGAGTCCCAGGGCCTTGCTACAGAATTTTTGACTCAGAAGGTTTAGGGAGGGATGAGTTTTATTTTGTTTGTCAAAAGGTGATTCTGGTGAACAACCAAGTTCAGAAACGGCTGTGTGCTCCTCCTCCTCTGGGGGACCGAGCCAGGCCCTGGAGGAGACCGACCATGTGACGTCTATACACAGCTCAGAGAGGTGAGCGCGTCCTGGTGCTCAGGATGAGCTGGGCTCTCTCTCACATGCACGCATGCTAAGTTGCTCCAGTCATGGTCAACTGTCTACAACCCCATGGACTGTAGCCTGCCAGACTCCTCTGGGATACTCCAGGCAAGAATGTTGGAGTGGAAAAAAAAAAAAAAAAGAATGTTGGAGTGGGTTGCCATGCCCTCTTCCAGGGGATCTTCCTGACCCAGGACAAACCTGCATCTCTTATGTCTCCTGCACTGGCAGGCGGGTTCTTAACCACTAGTGCCACCTGGGAAGCCCCTGTTTCACACAGCTCCTCATTTAATCATCACTAACACTAGGGAACTGGGAGTTATTATTCCCATTTTACAGAGAGGCAAACTGAGGACCAGAGAGCAGAAGTGACTTCAGGTAATAATTGGCTGAGGATTCAAGCTCTGGGATCCAGACCCCTCCATGTGGGCTTGCCTGCCAGTCCACGGTGGTCACCCCCTTCCCCAGCAGTGTACATTGGCCCTGCTTTGCCTTAATATTAAGGATGTCAGAGAGAGACCAGTGTTGGCACCAGGGGGCAATCAGACATCTTTCTAGTAAATCCAGCTCCATTAAAATGAACAAAGGATGGGGCAACCAGGTGAGGGGAGATGCAGAGGAGTCCAAGATGGTCCCCGCACCATAGGAGTTTCTGGAAGAAGATGATATCAGGTAGTGCTCTGTGCTGCTGGCCTTTTCTCTGAGTCTCAAGCATGCCGAGAGCATTCACACCCCAGGATCTTTGCACCTGCCATGCTCATTGCCTGGTACATTCTCCAGGCTGTCTCATGGCCTGTTCCTTCTTGCTCACCTGGTCTCAGCTCAAATGTCACCTCTCAAGGGGCCTTCTCCGACCCCTCTGGTACAAGCAGTGACCCACCCCTACTGAGACCCTCTTTGCTAACACCATTTATTTATTAGCTTCACGGCACTCACCACTCTCGGAATACTTCTGAGTCTATTCTTGCTTATTCACTTGCAGCCTGCTTCCTGCATTGGACCCTCTCAGGCTTTGCTTTCTCCATCCCACCTCTTGGCTCTGCATCTGACCACATGTGTTTGTGTAAAGATGGGAGAGGCACAGAGACACTGTGTTCCCAGCAAGAAGAGGTGCCTTCTATTTAAGGCATCAACAAAACCCTCAGAGAAAAGGTGGCTTTTGATATAGACATATAGGCAGATGCAGGATTCCCATAGGAGAAAGCAGAGGGCGGGGTCAGTCTCAGAGGGCGGGAAGTAACGGTGTGTATTTGGGGAAGACTCAGTAGTCATGCGGGGCTGGCCTTTTGCATGATAAGACAAGCTCAGCTAGAGAGGCCTGGGCCCCTGAATCTGGCTCTTCCCCTTGTGGGCTGTGTGACCTTAGACAAGGCGCTGAACCTCTCTGAGCCCCACTAGTATCCTCTGCAAAAGACAGCTCTGCTTCTGACTCAGAGGCCGTCAGAAGAGAAGTGCTGGTGCACAGGAGGCCTCAGCCCCTTCTGGCAGCTCCTCTGCCCTCCCCGCTCCATGTGTTCTCAACTGTGGGGTCCTCGTGTGCTGGTCAGTAGGGTTTCTGCTCAGCAGTCAGGTCTTCTAAGACCTTTATTTGGAAGATTTGCTTTAGGAGAGTCTTCCCTGTTGTTTTTCTCTCTAAGAAACGAGAGAAGACAGGAGTCGGCCACCCTCTCCAATGTGTGTCTTTGAGATGCCATGTCCCCACCCTGCCAGACACTGGGGGACCCTCAGGTAAGGCCCGGTCACCTCTGGAAATGCAGCTGTGACGTGGGGACAGCACGGGTGGGGACTGAGAAGGCTTTGAGGCTCAGGCTAGCCCCATTTGCTGGGCATCTGCTCCCCAGTCTGGCCCTGGAGTGAAGGGAGAGGGCAGTAACAATTCCTAGTCAGAGACAAACAAAAAACTGAATGAGAAGTGGCTTCAAAAAGGCCACAAGAGGTATCTGGGGCTCCCCTGAGGTTCGTCCTGTCCTCCCCAGGCTTGGTGTGAAACATACTGTGAAACCTCCCAGGGCATTTTCTTCAATGCACGTGGTTATGTAAAATGTTATCACTGGGGATGCTAGGCTATTGTTGGACCTACAAAGTCAGAAGGGTTTAAAAAATCACCAAGTGAAAAAACAAAACCACCTAAACCAACACATGCTATCATCATGGAAGCGACCTGCCATTGACGCCGCCAGGTGGAGGGCTCCTCATCTTTTTGGGATTTGGCCTGGGAAATGGACACCACCCTCTCCTGTCCCAGCTAGTCCTTGAGGCCAGGAAAGTCAGGTGGCCTGGAAGTGGGGGCCTGGGGATCAAATCAATGTGAGAGGGGGAGAGGTCTCCTGCGCGTCCTGAAAGCCCTCAGGGTGGTGGGCTAAGGGATCACAGTGAGTGTCAGGAATGGAACCCATCATCAGACACTAGAAGTGCCTCCCACAGTCCAGGCATCAAAGCGTCTGCTTTCTCACCAGGGGCTCCTCTGAACCTATAGCACCTTACTAAGGCAAGTGGTTCTTTTGAAATGTTTTTTTTTTTTTTTTTTTTGGCGGCACAGTGAGACCTGTGAGATTTTAGTTCCCTGACCAGGGGTTGAACCTGTGCCCCCTGCATTGAAAGCACAGTGTCTTAACCACTGGACCACCAGGGAAGCCCCAACATATCTTTTACCATTAGTACTTTGATTAATATTGCCCATTTTTATAGAATTTAAAAATTCGTATTTTTATCACCTCTGTTGGAAGCATTTTTGCATTTATCATCTCATTAGGTTCTCACTTCCTCCATGAGAGAGAGGCTTTTGCCTGCATTTTATAAGTGGGGAAACTGAGTTCGCAGTCCAGTTGCATGACCAAGATCACACCGAGGACATGATTCAAACTTCCCTCTTTACCCTGGAGGTTTCCGACCTACTTTGACCTGGGTCTAGAGTAACACAGGCACCAGCTCAAATATCGCCACCCCATGACTGTCATATTAGCCGTTTTTTATTTACTTCATGGTACTTATCACTCTCTGAAATTATCTTACTTATGTAATTGCTTATTTCTTTCAGTCTCCCTCTACCACAGCGTAAACCCCCAGGGGTCAGGGGGTGCTGTCTCTCTTGCTCACAACTCTCTTAGCAACAGAACAGACCTGGCCCCCAGCAGATGCCTGTAAACAAATGCCAAATGGGTGGACAGATGGATGAATGGATGGCATGGCTCATGAGTCCTCCTTAGATGTTCAACAAGTACTGACTTTCTGCATATAATTCTCACAACAGCCCCAGGAGGCGGTGGGATGGTTCCCATTTTACAGATGGGGAAGTGGAGGCCTGAAGAGGTCAAGTTCAAGGTCACGCAGCATAGAAGGGACAGGGGCAGGGATTTGGCTGTGGTCTCAGAACACCCCTACATGAAGGTAGGAAGGCTGCTCCTGAGAAGGCTAGTATCTCACATCGGATGGAAGCATGAAATCTCTCTAGCTTCAACCTGCCATTTGATCTGAAAAACTGGCTGGAGCCCGCATAGCCTGTCCTTAGGCATTGAGTCACTCTGTTCTGGGATAAAGGAGACATGAGTCTGTCCACCATCACCTGCTCATGGGGTAACTGTCAAGAGGGGTAATTGGTCCTTTCCATTTCCTGACCTCCATCTACGCCACCCCCAACCTTCACCCTAGAAATGACAGGTTCTTGGCTGCTCCTCAGCAAAGAGCCTGACTATCACCTTCACACCAGATGGCATTTGGGGCAGTTCAGCATGAAGGGGACCAGGGGACACCAACCACGGGACCCTCCAGCAGTAGAGTGTCTGACATTTTGGAGCCTGACTATGGAGGTGTTTTTGACCCATGAGGTTTTCAAAAGCCTCTAAAAACAGACCTCTGGGATCCCCCATGAAGCAGTCAGGGTGTCACAATAGTACATGCCCTGGCTTTTTGCAGAAAACACAGGATTCTAATTTTGTCCTCCCAGAACCGGCAGCAGGGCACTTCGGAGACAAATCAAGGGCAGGGGTCAGCGCTTCTGTTCCTTTAGTGCTGCTCTCAGGGCAGAGCTCTTAGGAACCAGCCAATTAACTAATAGCCTTCCTACCAAAATGTCTCCTCTAAAACGTCTAGGTCTCTCCTGAGAAAAAAACAAACAAGCAAACCTACAAAGACTCTATAAAGTCCAAGTCAAGTGATTTGGCAGTAGGAGGCTGGCATGGGGGATGGACACCAGAAGATGGGAGTCTGGTCTTGGTTCTGCCTTCACTCATGTCCCTGGACAGGACACCTCACCCTGCCAGGTCTGGGTTTTCTTATTTGTGCAGCTTGGGTCTAGAAGACACCTTTCCAGCTCCCCTCCGGAGTGTGGAGCGCAGGAGCTGGAAGTCAACCATCAACTCCCATTTCTTGCTTCTGTGACCTGGCACTAGGTGCTTCCCCTCACTGTGCCTCAGTTTCCTCATCTGTAAACCTTGGGCTGTTCAGAGGAAGCAGCTCTAAAGCCCTTATCACTGGCTTGATCTGTAGCTAGCACACAGCATTTGGTAGCTGTTATTATCAAGATGCTTCATAGCTCAAGAACTTCCCTAGTGGTCCAGTGGTTAAGACTCCAGGTTTCCAATGCAGAGGGTGCCAGTTCGATCCCTGGTTGGGGAACAAAGATCCCACATACCCCAAGGGGGTGGAAAAAAAGGATGCTTCTATGGCTCCAGCTAGTTTAAAACCAAACCCATGAAATGCCTGGCTGGTGCCCCACAGGGGGGTGTGGGGGGTGGGTGGCACCACAGATGGCCCCATCACCTTTATTTCTTGCCCACTCCGCCCCCGCCGTTTCCTGTCCCGTCTGGCACCTGCTGACAACCTTCCAACAATTCTGGAAGCTGGGTCTGAGTCTTGTTCCATCACATCCTGGCTGGGCTGGTCAGGCTTAGGTCACTACCTTATCTCTCCGAGCCTCAGTTTTCTCATGGGTACAATGGGTATGATAACGTCCACTGGCACAGCTCTTGGGAAGACCCGATGAGAAAGTACAGATAGACGCCTGGCATATAGGAGATGGTGTATAAATGCTAGTTCCTTGGATCTCCTCAGCACCACTGGGACAGGTTGGGGCTTTGAAATAACAACCGTAATCACAAAAATCCGGAGACTAAGATAGGAAGATGGAAACAGACAGAAGACACAGGAAGCCCAAAGAGCAAATCACTGATGCGATACATGTTTCTGACACTGTCTATCCCATCCGAGTTAGGCTCCCATCCCTCATATTCCTGTCCACAGACACTCATTCTCTGCCCCTCAGTTTCTGCATCTGTAAAATGGGAATAAGGACAGTATCTCCTCGTAGGTGACAGTGAGGACTACACGAGGTACAGTGGTTCTTGGGCAGGGGGGACATCCAGAGCCCTTCCTCCCAGAGGAATTCAGGTACCTCCCTACCTTCACCAAGGAAACCTCACCTGAGGCCCCAGGGGCCCACCTGGCTGGTGTCCTCATCATCTGATCAGGAAGAGAGGAAAGGTAGGGGGGTGAGCAGAGGAGGGAGCAGGCAAAGGCTCAGAGGATGGGCGGGTGCAGTCCTCTCCTTTCCCTTCTGGAACTGAAATTAGCCTAATTAGGTCTGTCCCAGGTCCCTGCACTGTGGGGGTTGGACGAAATTAGAAGCTATTGACAGGTGAGCGCAGCACCCGCTGATAGCCTGAGGGGAAAGTGAGACGAACTTTGAGTCAGCGCCTGGAAGACGCTTTCCTCCCCTCTTTCGTGAGGAGCAGGATGAAGGCAGGCCTCTGGTTTATCACCTCGCCTCTAAATAGCTCCTGGGCTGGGTTTCTTATAAATCGGTATTGCAAACAGGGATCACTTTCCCACCCCAGAGGACGGGGAGGCTGGGTCGTTTGAGGTCAAGGCGGAAGGCAGTGAAGAGTCGGTGAACAGTGCTGGGGGTGCCCTCTGAGCCAGGCACCACCCTAGGAGCTGTCCCACTTCATCCTCACCAGCTTTCTTATCCCCATTATACTTACAGGGAAACTGAGGCCGAGCGTCACTCAGCCAGGAAGATTATAACTCAGGCCTGGCTCATGGCAGGATGCGTCTCTTTCTCAGAGGTTGGAACTGAAAAGCCCTGGGTTCCGAATTAAGCTGTAACCTCCAGGGCCAGAAGAGGGGACATCTTTCTTTCTCCCCTCGCTGCTGTTCCTTTTGGCAGGAGGGCAGTTATATAAGAAGTGCTGCCTGCCCTCCCTTGGCTAAATCTTATCTAGTGCAGCATAAGGCTGGGAGTTAGGGCGAGTCCACACGGGAATAAAAGCAAACATCTTGCTAAGCACAGAAACCATTTATAACTCAAATGTCCCAGCTCAGCCTGTTGGAGGAGTGGCAGAGTCAGGACACCCAGGTTCCATTTGGCCAAGGGCTTGCTGTGTGACTTTGACGCTTCACATCTACGGGGCCTGTTTTCACATCTCTCACTGGGGATCACAGACTCTGTCCCCTAGACTGTATTGAGCCCGGATGAGGAGGCAATGAAATAGGACAAAACACTGCACGCCTTGGGGCTTTGCCATCAAGGCTGCGGATTGGCCCTGGTGTGTCCCTCCTGCCTGCCTTGGAAATCAAACCCCATAGGGGCTGGAGGGCTGGAATTACAGGGAGGCGGGCAGGACTCTCCTTTTGTCCTTCTCACATTCTTCCTGTCTTAGACTCGGTTTCATTTCCTTTGAGAGTGGGTATTCCACTATTTCCAAAGGATTTTGAGGTAGCTTATAAGAGATGCAGGTTTGATCCCTGGGTTGGGAAGGTCCTCTGGAGGAGGGAATGGTGACCCACTGCAGTATTCTTGCCTGAAGAATCCCATGGACACAGGAGCCCGGTGGGCTACAGTCCACAGGGTCACACAGAGTCGGACACAACTGAGTCAAAGCTGAGTCAAAGCGACTTAGCACTCACAAGAAAAAGCACATGAAACAAGAGGAAAAGAATCATTTCCAGAGTACTCACTTAACTCTCGCAACAGTTTTTGAAAGTGGTTATTTTTATCCCCACTTTGGGATGAGGACATGGATGCCCAGAGAGGGGAAAAGGTTTGACTATTCACACTGCCGATAACTCACACTCTACAGGTTGTGTTTTCTGCCTGATGTCAGGAGTTTCAGCCTGAGGACTTACACCTTCCCTCTCGCCTCCCACATTAAATAGGCTGCTGCTGCTGCTAAGTCGCTTCAGTTGTGTCCAACTCTGTGCGACCCCAGAGATGGCAGCCTACCCTGGGATTCTCCAGGCAAGAACACTGGAGTGGGTTGCCATTTCCTTCTCCAACGCATGAGAGTGAAAAGTGAAAGTGAGGTTGCTCAGTCGTGTCCAACTCTTCGCGATCCCATGGACTGCAGCCCACCAGCTCCTCTGTCCATGGGATTTTCCAGGCAAGAGTACTGGAGTGGGGTGCCATTGCCTTCTCCTATTAAATAGGCTACTTAAGGATAAAAGAGAACAGATTTTTGCCAGAAGGAAGCAGAAAAGGCAAATGCCTTCAGGCACATGGAACCAACTGCAAGGGTCAGGCAATCATTGTGACTTAATTTCTCAGCCACGGAAGCAAAAAGCAAACCATGGGCTCTTGAGTTGGACCATGCCTGAAGCATAGGAAACGGGATCTGCCACTGGGATCAGGTTTCAGGAAACTAACTAGGATTGCTGTGTGTGGGTGTATGTACATGGGGTATGCAGTTCCTGTTTACAGTGTGGGGCGGGGGAGTGCTGGTGAGAGAATGTCGGGGCTTGCAGCAGGTCCCCAGTCCTGAGTAGCTGTGTGATCCTGGGTAAGCCACCCACTTCCCTGGGCCTTGGTTTGTACTCCCTTCCCTTCCCTGTCTGTACAGTGACAGCACATCTTGGGATGCTGTTGTGAGGCCTGAAGGAAGTGCCCACAAATGGTGCCCACTCTTCTCATCAGCCTGCCCGTCCATGCGGGCAGGGATTGGGTACAGAGAACCCAGACTGTGGACACATGCAGGGTGGCAGAGGGTCCTGCTGGGATCTCTGAGTCTCAGCTTTGACTCTGCTGTTGAGTGACTCTGGACATGCTCCTTAACCGCTGAGTGCCTCAGTTTCCTCATCCGTAAACCGGAAGAGTGATGGCATCTAATTTCTAGGATGATCATAAGGCAATGGAACTCAAAGTGTGGTCCCTGGACCATGAACACCACGTGGTAACTCAGTAGAAATGCAAATGCCTGGGCTCTACCCTGGACCTAAGGAAGCAGAAGCCCTGAGGACGCGGCCCAGCCATCTGTGTTGTGGGCTGGGTGCTGCTGGAGACCCACGGTGGAGGAGGACAAGTACTTGAGAAGGAATCTGACACTTCCTAGTCTTGCCTGTTACTGATGCCTGGGTTTGGGGGCACCTTCAATCTTCTGCCCGCTTCTCCTTCCTTTTCTACTTTAACTCTCCCCTTTACCAACTCTGCACCAGACTTTCAAAAGTGGCTGTCGAGAATCAATTGACCACATCTATAAAAGTCTTTGAGCTTCCAGGAAGTAAGGAAGCTTCCTTGACTTTACTTTCCCATCTCTTTCCCTGAGAGATAGGAAAGCAAAGGGTTATAATTAGAACTTTGTCTTTCTACCCACTCTCATCAGTCTGGGATCCTTAAGGACCTGGTAAATATCACTCACCTTCAGAAGGGCAAGCAGCTAGGGATGGAGGCAGTACCCCTGGTTCTGGAAGCCCCAGGCATCTGCTACATGCAAGCCTGCAGCCAAAAATGGGTCTCCACCCTTAGCCTGAGGACCACTCCCTATGCAACACACTTCTTCGTCATTGTGTCACCAGGTTGGACACATATACATTCATTCATTCATTCGCTCACTGAACTTTTCTTTTGCCCCTACTGTGTGCTCTGTTCTAGGTGTTGGGGTCAGAGTTGAACCAAACAAAGTTCCTGCTTTTGTGGAGCTGACATCCATCCCAGAGGAAGAGAAAAGCAATAAGTCAATAAATAAAGTCATCTATGGTAGGTGCCTTTTGACTTGGAATGAATGGATGGATGAAGCAGGCAGCACAGAGCACTTGCTTTGGATCCAGACAGACCTGAATTCAGATCTTAACCTTTTCTCTTCCTAGGCAAACCTTTAGCCTCTCTGAGACTCAGTGTCCTCATCTGTAAAATGGGGATAGGAGCAGTATCCTCAAAGAAGCTGGGGAGATGAAATGAGTAAAATGCTAAGCACAGTGTGTGGCACACAGGGGGCTCCTTGGAGTTAGATGTCACTGCTGTTCTTACTCAAGGTCACACAGCTGACCTAGCTGTCAACCTGGCCCTCTCTCCAGGGATGTATGCACCGGGGCATTGGGGAGTCCCAGGGATTGAAGAGACCCCAGGATTGGCCAGTCATCTGACTGCTGATGTTAAGAGCAGGCACCAAAGTTCCAGGACTTGTCCAAGTCCCACCAGGAGCTGAAGGCGTCCTCCAGCTGGTGGACAGGGCTTCGATTCTTTGGCCTTGAGAGGGAGTAGGCAGCAGAGCAGAGAGCCTAAAATAGAAAATTCTGGGCCCACGGAGGGCTCTTTCTCTCATCCCGCTGCTTACTGGGCTCCATCACACCCATCCTTCCTGTCGCCCTCCAGAAACGATATGGGGCACGGGGGCAGAAGCGGGGATGCGTGTCTTCATCCTTTCATCTCCAGAGTACCAGATGTGGCCCCCCGCCTCCGGGTGACCTGTTCTTGTCGCCCATTTCATCTCTCGCCCCCTCTTCTGTTCTGCGCTGACTCCCACGCTTTCACCAGGTTGGCCTGAGCCTGCACTCTGCTGGCAGACAGACCCGGGTTTGGCCCCAATGTCACCTTGGGCCCTGGAGCCGCTCTTCCTGCAGCTGCATCTGTGTCCTCTGTCATCCCGAGGTCACGTGAGGTGACGCGTGTGCAGAGTCCGGCTTCGGACTGGACACACATTGTTCACCCTGGTAATCATTCTCTCTTGCCTCCCACCCTCAGCAAATCAGCTTCTAGCCCCTTTGTAAACATGCCCTAACCCTCCCAGCCTTAGTGCCTCTGCTGACTGATACTCAGCCCTCGCCTGGACCTCCCTCCACTTGCCCCTCGGCTGTGGCAAACTTGCCCATGGTCTCTAGTCTGCACCAGTGCCCGCTGTCTCTCTCTTGCAGAGACTGTATGCACCTCGCGGCCTCTGCCTGGTATTTACACTGTGTTTGTGTCTGTATCATAGAGCTGTAAGCATTGAGCAGATGGAATAGCAATAGTATTACAGCCACTGTTTACTGAGTACTTACTGTGCTCTACACTCCACACTGCCATAGAATCCTCACAAAATCCCAGTGAGTTATGTGTTGTCATGTCAGGAAATCAGGGCTCAGAGGTGCCCAGCCAGGAAGTTGTGGGTCTAATTCCTCTTTGCCTCCTCCACTGCCTGGTACTGTAGATATTTGCTACTCAGTAAATATTTTTTGGTCTGATGGAAGAGTTGAATTAGGGCTTTAAGATCTGAGTTGGGCAGGGGAGGAGGGAGGGAGAAAGGAGGGAGAAAAGGAGGGAGGCCAGGATCTGGCCTGGTTTTTCTTCATTGTGTAAGTTGCCTGTGGGCAGCCAGCCATGATCACCCTGCCTAGGGCTTCTGAGCTGTAGCATATTGGCTGCAAATAAAAATGGGAAGGAGGTCCAAAGGCCTGGCTTGGGGTCATGGCAGGTTCTGGGTGGAACTGTCTGATAAATGATCTGGTGAGGATGGGGGTGTGGGGAGATGTGCCATTCACTGCAGTCACCTGAACCAGCCACCCATTTCCCTCCAGCACCCTCTGCTCTGGTTCCTTTAAAACCACCTCCCTCCTTCCCAGACCCAGGAAGGGCAGCTGCCAACGGGAGGCCAGGTGGCTATTGCTTCTGACCTTGTTAGAGTTGCTCCATTCTCATTTCTGGCATAAAACTTAAATAAACTATGTCCATGTTCAGAATCCTTGTACCTTTCCCAAGGCAATTTTGTGTCTCTAGCCACTTAATTTTTACAATGAGCCCAGGCAGGTCTTAGGACAATACTGTGCACTCCATTTGTCAGATGCAGGAACCTAGGTGTGGAGAGCTGATGGTCAAGGTCACAACTGGTGAAGAGCAGAGAGCAAGGAGAGCATAGGGGGCTGGATTTCATACTCAAGCAACAGATGTGTATTAAGTGTGGGCTGGGTGTGGGCTAGACACTGAGTATAAAAGGATGAATGCAACCTAGCTGCTATTAAAAAAATTAAACAGGCATGTACATAGCACTTCTCTGTGCCACTGTTCTATACACATCACTCGTTAACACAGGTAATCTTCTGACAATCCAATGAGATAGGAAGCATCATTATCTTTAGTTCAGAGATGAGAAAACTGAGGCCTAAGAAGTTACTTGAATTGCCCCGAATCACACAGTGAGAAAGTGGCTGGGCTGGGATTTGAACCCAGATAGCATGGGCCCAGAGCTTAAGCATTTATACAGTTTCCTTCTAAATTGGCAGAAGGGACCATCATTAGGACTGGCACAGATGTGGTGTAGCATGTTGGAAAGAGCTGCTGCTGCTGCTGCTGTTGCTGCTGCTGCTGCTAAGTTACTTCAGTCGTGTCCAACTCTGTGCGACTCCATAGATGGCAGCCCACCAGTCTCCCCCGTCCCTGGGATTCTCCAGGCAAGAACACTGGAGTGGGTTGCCATTTCCTTCTCCAATAAATGAAAGTGAAAAGTGAAAGTGAAGTCGCTCGGTCGTGTCCGACTCTTCGCGACCCCAGGGACTGCAGCCCACCAGGCTCCTCTGTCCATGGGATTTTCCAGGCAAGAGTACTGGAGTGGGGTGCCACTGCCTTCTCCGGTTGGAAAGAGCTACTTGGTTCTAAATCCTCACTCCCCACTTATGTGCTACCTCACCGAGCAGGTCAAGCACCTTCAACCTCAGTTTGCCCCTTTGCAAAATGGAGATGATTCTTAAGGATGTTGTGATGCTTCAAAAGATAAAGATGCTGGGATGTGAGTCCTGGAGAGATCTGAATGGAGAAGGGTGTGGGATGGTGGACCACCAACCCCTTGCCTGTCCTGAAAGCAAAGCTTAAAAAGCAAGGTCAGGCTTGATGTTTCTTTTCCTAATACCCAGCTGATCCCTGGCTGGTTGTTTCCCGCCCCTGCCTCTGGCTCTCCTACAGTGCTGGAATGGTATACCTGGGTGAAGCCAAAACAGGTTTTGAAACTTGAAGTTACAGAACACCCAAGACAAGATGCTGAGGAGAGGAGAGAAAGAATTTCCATCCCTGGAATCTGAGAATGTGAGAGCCAGTAGGGTCCTTGGGGATCAGTTGGCCACATCTCCTTGGGTTACAGATGGGAGGCTGAGGCCCAGAGTAGGAGAGAGACTGCCGAAGGTCACAGAGCCCATTTGGGCAGAGCTGCGACCAGAACCCAAGCAGAAGTGCAGACAAAGTTCAGAAAATATCCCCAGTTCTCCTGGATTCCTTACACAGCAGAGAAGAGAGAGAAAGGATCTATTCCTTGGGGGTTGTTCAAATCTAGAAAAAAATAGCAATTTTTTCTTTGCCTGGTTTACACGACAGAGCTCTTAGACCTCATGGATTGCCATTTTTCTTCGAATCTTGGGGACTGCAGGACTCCTCCCTCCCCTTCTCGTGATAGAGGGACATAGCTCTGAGTTTTTGGCATCCAAACATCCCAGGATCCACGATGTGCCAAGGTCATGGGTACTCACCATCAGCCCCAATCTTGCCATCTCCATCTTTGTCTCCAGCAGCCAGCAGTGTCTTGGTTTCTTTAACAGACAGGTCTCTGGCATCTGGGGAGAAGCCTTTCAGAATGAATCTGGAGGAGGAAAGGGAGAAAAGAGGGAGGGAATCAGGTGAGGGTCACCTTGTGGATGGTGGGCTGGCGTCTGCACAGGGGAAGCAGGAGGCTCGAAGAGCAGGATGAGCAGGGAACGTGCATGCCATTGTGCTGGGCCAGGCAGCCCCACCATGACCATGCTTTGTGGATGGGTGTGCAGAGAAGGACAGGCTGTCCTCAGCAAAGGGTTGCCCTCACCTCTGCTAGGGCACCTGCATTTGTTTATATACTCAGTCAACAAAACAAATACCAGGGTATCTTCTCTGTGCCAGGGCCATGCTAGAAATGGGGGCATAGAGTTGGTCTTTGGAAGCCAAGTTAAAAAACAGGGAGAAAGTCAAGTATTCCAAGAGAGGCCACACAGTGTGAGGGATGCAATGGTGGGAAGTGGAAAGCAGTTGCTTGAATGGTGCATCCATCCCACCGAGGCAGAGGGAAGAGTCAGGGGAGGCTTCCTGGAGAAAGTGATGCCTGGAGGATAAATAGAAGTCAGACTTTGCATGTGTGTGCGTGAGCGCATACACATTGGGCATGGGAAGGTAGAGGCGCAGGCTCTAGACAAAGGGTACCCTTGTGAGATGGTTTAGGGGAGAAGCAGGATGGCTGGGGAAGTCTCTACTTGAAAGGCCCCTCTCCACACCCTCCCCCTTCTCTTCTGACAAAATTCGCGGCAGTCTTGGCCAGAGAGTTACATAAAGCACAGCTGGATTGGCAGACTTGGGCCAGGTGGCCGAGAGGGTTATGGTGGGAGGATTTTTGCTGATGTCATTTTGCCTTTTCCTAGTCATGACCTTCTCTGCCTTGCTCCCAGGACTCTTGACCCCTCAAAGCTGGTTCTGCACCCTATGACACGCCCAGAAACCGTTCTAACCATCCTGGTACAGAAGGACAGGGGTCTGCGGGATGGCAGAAAGTGGCTTTTAGAGGAATGAAAATCAATGAAATACTCAAGGGAGCACTCTCCGTCTTGGCTATGGTGTTAGGCAATGAGAAAAAGTGCCTCTCAGTTTGTATTAAATTATTAAGTAGCATCATTCCATTAGCAATATTAAGTGGCTATAATTTAACCTAGTTAGTTGCACTTTCTGCAGAGGATTTTATTCTTCCAGAAACAACAGCAGATGATTCTTTTCTGTGAAGGGTGCAGAGAGCGGGGCAGACAGACAGGAACTTGGAAGCAAGCGTCCCAACCCCCACCCTGCTCCCTCCTCGAGAGCCACAGACGATCGGTCCCTGCAGGCCTCAGTTTACCCCAGCTCCTCCTCCTCGATGAAGCCGCTCTTGTCTTTATCCAGGATATGGAATACCTTCTTCACGTCTTCCGGGCTCTTTTTCTTCAGGCCGACCATCTGGAAGAACTTTTTGTGGTCGAAAGAGTCGACAGCTGTTGGGAGATGGAGAGGAGGGTGTTAAAGTGAGGACAGAGAAGGGTCCTAGGAAAAAGTGGGAGAATGGGGGTGTCACAGCTGGACCAGTCCTGAGGGACTGAGGATATACACCTCCATGGCAGGGCTGAGGGAGTCCAGGCCAGGCGAGGGGGCTTGGACCAAGGTCGCACCCCTGGCTCCCCAACTTCCTCCACCTTCCACTATACCCTTCGCTAAGGGTAGGGGTAGCATTTGAAGGCAGAGAGGTTTCCATGAAGCCTTTTGGGTGGTGGCTGAGTGGGGGTTGGGCCGGGAATTGGAGGAAGAGTGAATATGATGTGTGTCTGTTGTTGAGGAGGAGGGTCGACCTTTTTCTTGGCAAAGGATTGTGTGGCCAGAAAATCAACACGGAGAGGACAAGTTTCTCTCAAGGTCACATAGTAGGAGGAGGAGGGGGAGGACACAGAAGTCCTGGCTTTGCTGCAGAAAGCCATTCCGGTGGGAGTGGGGGCGGGTGCTGGAAGTCTCCCCAAGAATTCCCAGTTAGGTTTCCTCTCAGAGGGACAAGATGGGTCAAGGAGAAGTGGGTGGGCTATCGCAAGGCTCTGGGAGGGAGGCTTCATGCCCAGGGGATGGAGGGCCAAGCAGAAAGGAAGGGAGCCCCCCTTCAATATTTTGTACCCTGAGCTCTTTTTAAAGGACAACCTGGGAAAGTAGACGACCTTAGACCAAGTAACGTGTGTCGGGGGTGGTGGGGTGGTGTAGGGGCAATCCTACGGAGAGTCAAGGTATCCTCCCTGGGCTGGAGGGGAGGAAAGTTGCTCTGTCCACCTCAGACACTAGATGGAGGGGGATGGGGACACCACCTGGAGGTGACTCCCGTTGCTCATCCCCCTTCTGCCCTGCTAAGTGACCTTGGGCAAGTTTCTAACCCTCTGCCTCCCTCAGTTTCCCCATCTGGGGGACAGGAGGGAGGAGGAACTTAAGCAGCTAAGCGTTCAAGTCCAGGGCAGCTCAGAGACATGAGACTGCCCTTTCCCCTCTCTTGGTGCCTGAGGAGGCTGGAAGTTGCAAGCGCGGAGGATGCTCTGCGCGCAGCGCTGAGCAGAGCAGAGCAGAGCGCCAGCTTGGGGAAGGTCATCTCGCTCCCTCGCAGATCTGTTGAGCGGGGTGGGCTCTGAGCCCCGGAGAAGGGGCTTGGACATTCAGGAAACCAGCAAGGAGTAGCTGGGCGAAAGAGTCCTCTCCGAAGAAAGGTCGCGGGGAGAGAAGCATGCGTACCTATGGCCCTTCCAAGTGCCTTGAAAAAGCCCCGAGCGCTTACAAGGACCCGAGGTCCCGCTTTCCACCCCGGTCTTCGCCCTTGGTCCGGGACCTGAGTCCTCGCAGAGCAGTTACCTAGCCTTTGGCGCCCGAGAGTTTCGGTTGTCCGGCAGGGCGCCCGGCCTCCTAGCCCGCTGCCTGCGCCAGGTCCCACCGGGGCCAAGTTTGGGTAGTGCCGTGGACCCTCCTCCACGCTCCGCTAGCGCCCGGCGGAAGGCGTGAGCATAGGAGCGCCGGGGAAGACTGGCCAGCCGCGGGACCCACGGGGGTGCAGGGGCCAGGGAGATGGATGAGGGGAGAGGGATGCGGAGGGGAGCGCGCTGCTCACCGGTAAAGGCCCCCACTGCCTTCTTGATGTCCTCAGCGTGGAGCAAGTCTGTCATCGACATCCTGCAACTGTTTGAGCGGGCAGAGCAAGTGCGAAAAGATTAAAAAGTGCTTTTCTCATCATTTCTGCTCATATGACCTGCGCTGCAGTGCCGCGCGCCGGGCGCACGCCCGCCGGCCTGGCGCAGAGCCAGGGGGCGCGGGGCTCGGCGCGCAGCCACAGCGGCTCAGTCCGGCGGAGCCGCCGATCTGTGCGGGCCGGGCTAGCCTGCGGGCGCACGGTCCCGCCGCCGCTCCCGCCCCGCCCTGCCGGGGGTCCTTGGGACCCCAGGGGCTGCAGCCAGGGCTCCAGGGGAAAGGGCAACCTCTAATTTAAAGGGCGCCCGCGTCCCCAGTTGGAGGGTTTTTCTGCCTTCAAGGGCAAGCAGGAAGCGCCGGCATGGTGCGACGCAGGGTCTGGGATCCGCGCACCTCCGAGGATGTCCGGCCTCTTCGGGAAGTATACTGGACCGACAGGGGCCAGGTCTACATCCTCGTGGGCCCCTTGGCCCTACTCCCATTCTCTTTCCACTCCTACCTCTGCCTCCGCTGTCTGTCCTGGATGCAAATTTATGCTGCAGAATCTGAGCGCTGAGGTCTGGAAACCTGACCCACCGGGAGGTGGTGGCAGGGATAGGCCGGTGCAGCTAGGCCCCATCCCACATTGGTCAGGAACTCGGAATACAGAAACCGATTTTTTTTTTTTTTCATAGTCTGACTTTTCAAAGAACCCTTCTTGGATCCTCACTACTTGTTTTCCTGGTCTCCTGAGCCAAAGTATCATGCGGGTCTGGACTCCTCCTGCCCCTATAAACCGTATGGGGGAGGGGAGGGTGGGAGAAGGTACTTGCCCTCTGTGCACTTTCAAGGCCCACTCTTGGGGAGCTGGTGCCACCCTCAGACCACACTTCTGAGACACAGGTTTTATGGCCCCAACTTCATCTCTGGGAAACATGACACTACCTGATCTTTATGCAGCCAGAGACTGGTTGCTGTCTTTCCCAGGGTTTCCTGAGGGTTCAGGCTGCAACCAGCTGTCTCTAAAGTGTGCAGAGCACTGGACAAGGAGTTAGGAGCCCTGGTTCAAGATCTGGGGCTGCAGTAAGTCCCTATGTCACCTTGGGTTGTGACCTTCGCCATCCCTGGGCCTCAGTCTCTCTCCACTTTGTTGACGGTATGCAAGTGGTCCTTTGTGGTGGATTCTCAACACTCTGAGAACACTCAACTTCAGGTGTGGGCAGGTGGGCGGGGCTGAGATAGTGTTCCTTGGTGGAGGAGCTAGGGAGAGCTGCCCTGCTACCCTGTAGCCCAGGTTCCCTGGCACTCACTGTCGACACTGTCTCCCTCAGCTTGGTGTTGGACAGCTGCCCTTCCTGGGAACCTTAGGATGCTGCTGGCTCCAGTGGGCCCCCTTCTCTGTGAGTCAGCTCCTTCAGCAGACAGCCCGCCAGCTGGTCTTCAAGGCACTGAGGCTGCAGCTCCTGTCCTGATTTCTCACTGTGTGAGGCCATCCCTGGACCCCTCAGCTGCCCCTGTTGCTTCTGCCTTGACTGGCCTTTTAACTTGGAGATGCTGGACTTCTGTGTTATCATCTCAAGCCCCAGGCTCAGCTCACTTCAGGGGCCTTGTTGGCATATCTGCTTCCCCAGCTGAGGGATCCTTATGCTATACTAGTGGGGAAAATGAGCCAGAGAGAGTCAGCGAGTGACATAAAATCACACAGCAAGACAATGGATCAGAGGGATCCAAACCCGGCTCTACTAACATCAAGTTCAGTGATCCACTGTATGGGGCTCTGCCAGTGCCCAGGACCATACCAATCAGGTCCCACGTGTCTCAGCCTCAGATCAGCTTCCGCAGAGTCCCCAGACACTGACCCCTTCCTTGGCAGAGGCTGGACTTCAACAGCCCCATCCTTCCCCGCTGCTTCTTCTATCTTTCCCTGCTGCAGAAGCTTCCCGTTAACTCGACACCATAGTCCACCCAGCCAGAGCATCAGATGATGTCGTTAGGTCAGCCCATCGGCCCTCCATACCCCTTCCTTCTGTGTCCTCTGCCCAGGCAAGGGCCACCTCACCTGAGTCCACAGATGTCTGACTCCACCCCTCTTGTTCTGTAGGTGGGCTTACCCAGTGGGAGGAATTTGCCTCAGGTCACACCACGAGTTAGGATGGAGACCCCAGGAATTGTACTCTCAGCCCTGAACTCCATGGCTGCCCGCCTCTCAGCCTGTGTCACCAGCCCAGCCTGTGTCTCTGGGGGGGAAGGGGACATTTGGCCATCCCGCCCCTCCTCCCCCCATCCTCGTCCAGCCCCGTGGCTGCCACTCACCTCAGGTAGGGGGTGGAGGGCTGGAACCTGGACCGAAAGGTTGGGCCGGTGGGAGGTCCCGTCAGGCAGTGAGCCTGGGGGAGGATGGCCACCTATATAGGCTTCTACTCTGGCTATTTTGGGAGGCGGCGCTCCCCTCTGTTCCCGGCCCCCTCCCCTTCCGGTGTCAGGTACTTCCCAACCATGGTGCTGGGTGTCTATATCACATTCACCCTCCCTGAGCCCCTTGAGCCAGGCCTATTAATAACCCCTAGTCCCTGCCTCCCTTCAGCACCCAAAACTGAGGCTCAAGCAGGGCTCTCCTCTTCCACGAAGTCTTCCATGAACACTCTAGACGCCAGTAACATCGCCAGGCTCCAAAATCCCACAAGGAAGGGAGAGAGCACTCGAGCAGAGGGATGGAATAGGAACTGTCTTCCATACATGGGGCTGGTTAGATTCCTATTTCTACCCAATCTTCTCCCTCCAGCCTTGCAGTGCAGGCCTGTCTCCCTCTTGCTCTTGCATAAGTGAGCCAAACAGACAGGCTAGGGGTTCTGCGGTTGACTACTCAAAGCTGTGGACTGGAGCAGGGAGTGGACCCAGCATTTTCATAAGATGACCTACTGCCTCCTATAAACACATGCTGTGCATGTTCTCTCTTTGCATCTCAGTCTCTGTCTGTAAAATGAGTTCAATCAGGGGCAAACTTGGCTTTAGAGATGGGCCAGGGAATGAAGAACCCCCTGAAATTGTATTCCCAAAATCACGTGCAAGTGCTCTTTTGTGAAGCAAGGGCCCACAGCTTTCAGGAGATTCACGAAGACATCTCTGGGGTGGTCTGTCTTGGATTGGAGATGACCATCCAAGGGGTGTGCTTTGAAAAGCATGAGTGAATGTAACACAAATTTACTGAGTGTCTCGTATGAACACCATGAAAGCTTCCTTTTCTCACCTTCAGCCTTAAAAAGAATTTCCAGGACACTGACATTATCAACAGGGCATTCCAGTTCCTGATGGTGGTGTTAGGAGGACCAGCCTCCATGCAGAGGTAGATTGGAGGAAAGCTGCACTGGTCCTTTGCTGACCATCAGTTGACTCCATGGATGGAAGGAGCAGAGGGTGAACTGAATGGGGAGGCTGGTTCTGGAGTCTGAATGTGTTGTGTTAGGAGTCTGGACTAGGGTGATGGTAATGGCATCAAGGAGGGGTGTAGACATAGTGTAGCATCTCTGAGGAGACTCTTGCAGACTTGAGGGCTATGATGAACAAGTTGGACAAGTCCAAGCTGACTGTCAGCTTTCAAGCTGGGGTTCCCTGAAGATTGGCAGTGCTACTTTTGAAGGCGGTAAGACTGGGGAGGAAGTGGTGCCAAGCTGGGGAGATGATATGTTGGAGATGAGCTTAGAGCTCCTCCATAGGACCTCCTACAACCTGCTCACCCTTTGTAGGTGAAGAAACCAAGGCCAAGAGGACAGACCCAAATCATATAGAGAGGAGTGAACAAACCAGGACTTTGTGCTGGGCTTGGGATGCTTGGAGGATATTCTGGTGGAATGTGCCCAGGAGCTCTGAACTTTGGAGAGGGCCGGCTGGACACAGAGCTGTGGTGGTCATTGGGGAGGTCAAGGAGTTGAAATCACAGGCAGGGGGCAGTGGGTAGGGGGATGCAACATCTTGAGGACCATGGAGAAGATCCCTGGCTGGGGTCTGGGAAAGTAATCATACTCGTTTGCTGAGTATTATGCCAGGTATAGTGTACACTGCATTATGCTTTCATCCTCATAACACTCCCTATAAGGTAGGTAGGATTGCCTTCAGGATTTTGCTAACAAGGCTCAGCGAAGTTAGGTGACTTGCCTGAGGTTACAGAGCAGAATTAGGACTTAACCCAACTCTCTGTGACCCCAAAAGCTTTGCTCTTTTCTATTCTACTAGCTTGCTTCTTGATAAGATGCACAGAAGGTACGCATGGGCACTAGTGTCCCCCAGCGAATGAATCCTTGGGACCAGGCTGGCCTTTTGTCTGCCCCTCTATGTCTTGCCATGTCCATGTAATTAAGCAGATCTAGATGGACTGAACCGTACTGTGGGAAAGCATTTATTGGGGACCTATTGTATACTTTGTGCTTTATGAATATTCTTTCATTTTACCCTCATTATAGCCCTCAAAGATTTGAAGAATTAGAGTCTCAGAGAGATTTATGACTTGTTCAAGGTCACATGGCTAGTGAGACAGCTAAGATTTAAACTCAAGTCTTTCCATTTCTGAAGCATTTTCCCCCCAAGACTTGAAGTAGGGTAGGGATGTCCTAAAACCTGAATAGAAGATCTTGAAACATCCAGGTTTTTTTGCCCTGAATCTGTGCTAACTCAAGCAACCATCACTTTGTTAATTTGATTTTACAAAAGCCGTGATGCCGGAGAATGGGTGTATCCGGCAGCCTTTTGGACTCTTAAGTTAGAGAAAACCTGACTCAGGCTGGATTTATTCTGTAATTGCATATGGTGATGGATGTTAAATAGTCTTATTGTGGTGACCATTTTGCAGTATGTAAAATATTGAATCACTATGTTGTACACCTGAAAGTAACATGTGTGCGTTAGTCGCTTAGTCGTGTCCAACTCTTTGCGACCCCATGGACTGTAGCCCACCAGACTCCTCTGTCCATGAAATTCTCCAGGAAAGAATACTGGAGTGGGTTGCCATGCCATTTCCCAGAAACTAACATAATGTATGTTCATTTTTATCTCAATTAAAAAAAAAAAACGAAAGAAACATTCTATGCTCAAAAATGGCAAAAAGGGGAATACTGACTCATGTGACTGGTAAATCCAGGAAGGTTCACGTATATCTTGACCCAGAATTCGGAACAACTGCCATGAGAATGCTGTTTCTATTTCTCAGAAATGCCTTGTACTGCACTGGCTACCTCCTCAGACTGACTGTCCCTCAAAGGTTACCAGACGGCCTTTCCCTGCAGCGCTGTAAACCTTCAGGACCAAGCCCTATGGAGAGAAGGGAGTCTACTGCCCTAAAATCTATATCAGTATTCCCAGGACTGAGTTTCATTGACTGTGATTAGCTTGGCTTGGTCATACACCACCCTTAAACTGGTCACTATCAGCGGCAAAAGTTGCAGAGGCCTGGACTGCAAGGCACCTTCAAGTCTACACCAAGGGAACCGCATGTGGAGGAGGTGGGGCTTCTGGGTGGTCAAAGCCATGAACCATTCACTGCATGAGTCTCGGGGTGAGGGGATGCCCAAGCATGCCAGGCACTCAGGAGGTTTATGCCCCAAGTCCTTGGTGAGTTTGATGACAGTATACTTTTGAACTTCTCTAGAATGATTCACTCTGGAGCCTAGAGCAGGCTTTCTGAACTTGAGATCTCCATCTCCATCTTGACCCTTGTGAGGCCTAACAAGCAGCTACTCCCACCTCCTTGGGCCTCTGCTTAAAGGTGCAGCAGAGCCCAGTGGCATTTTCTCCTAGCTTTAGGGTTTCTTTCAACAGTAATGAGGCAGATGAGTAGGACATATGGATGTCACATTCCCACATTGACCTCACCTCTTCCATCCCTTCAGCCCTGAAACTGTGCCTGACCTTCAGCTGAACACTTCCACTTACACATTACTGAAATGGATCCCATTACCCTCCTTTTGGGCTTCCCAGGCTAAAGCACCTGCCTGCCAGTGCAGGAGATATAAGAGATTCGGGTTTTATCCCTGGGTCGAGAAGATCTCCTGGAGGAGAACATGGGAACCCATTCCAGTAATCTTGCCCAAAGAATCCCATGGACAGAGGAACCTGGTGGGCTACAGTCCATAGAGTTGCAAAGAGTCGGACATGACTGAAGTGTCTCAGCATGTACTCATACAACCTCCTTTTACAGATGAAAAAGCTTATGTTCAGAGAGGTCAAGTCTCTTGCCCAAGGTCACACAGCAGGTGGGGACCAGAGCCTGGTCTGTCTGCTTCCACTCCTGTTCTGTGCTCTCCCCAAAGCCCACTCTGGCCTCCTAGCTGGTGAAGAGAAGGAGGCCAGTGTGTGTGGGTCAGCAGTCTGCTAGCTGCCGTCTGCCAGGAGACAAGCATTCAGCTGTCAGCTTCACTGGTGATATTTCATTAGTTCACACTATTTCCACCTGCTGTGGTGGGGAACAGGATACAGAGTTCCTCACATCCAGGGCCCTGTCCGGCTGGGTGGAGGCTGCGGGATCTAATGATATTTATGAGGTCAGTCCTGTGAGGTGATGTGTATTAACTCAAAGGAATGTCAGCCTCATTCCATCTTGAGCCTGTGGCCTTGTTTCCCCTCCGGTCCCCCACTTGTATTTAAGTGCAATTTCATCCCTGAGAGAGAGAGGTCAATGGGTAGAAAGTCCTAAGAGTGTTAAGAGCATACAGGTAGACAGCCCTGGGTCCCTACCCTGGCTCTGCCACTTACTTGCTGTGTGACCTTGAGCTGGTCGCTCTGCCTCTCTGGCCTCAGTTTCCTCACCTGTAAAATGGAGCTGAAGAGGAAGCTGTGATGAATACTGAATGAGACCTTGCCCAAGGGATTTGGAGGATACAAAATCCTACACAAATGACAATCAGAGTGGTTATCATTGTGAGGAATTTACCCTCAACCCAGTCCTGCCACTGAGGTCTGCCTTTGTGGAGTGAAACACACAGAGCAGCTTTGTGGATAGAAATGTGGAGAATCAAGGAGTGCCACCCCCTGACAACCACAGGCTTTTGGACCCAGTGTCCTTGCTGGGGAAATCAGGAGTTGCTGATAAGGGAGAAGGAAGAACTGAAGGATGTGAAAGGTACAGGGGTGGCAGACCCAAGGTGGTCCTAGCTGGGGCTGCTGCCAAATCACTTCAGTCGTGTCTGACTCTGTGCGACCCCAGAGACGGCAGCTTAACAGGCTCCTCCATCCCTGGGATTCTCCAGGTAAGAACACTGGAGTGGGTTGCCATTTCCTTCTCCAATGCATCAAATTGAAAAGTGAAAGTGAAGTCGCTCAGTCGTGTCCGACTCCTCGTGAGCCCAGCTGGGGCTGGGACTCTGGCAAATGAGCCGAGACTGGGGCTGTGTAAGCTGAGGCGATTATAGCCCTTGGCCACCTGAGTTTGAATCCCTTCCTTGGAAGCTCACCTATCTCAGTGATGCTCAGAGAAAACCAGTGAAGAGTTCAGTCTGTGAGGCTGGAGTTACAAAGGGGAGCAGGGCATCCCAAAGTCATGGCTGTGGAAGTTGGAAGACCCAGTAGAAACTGGTAAGCACCCAGGACTGTCCCTTCTTGGACTGTACTGGGTGATGTGTGTGGAGAAGTGGAGAGATGTTGGTCTGCAGAATGTTTAAGAACTCTCTCGGCTCCCAGATGCCTGCTGACATCAGGGAAGCAGACAACATCCTACCCTGAGTGCAGCTCAATGGATAGAGCCATCCTAGATTCAAAGGCAGGAGCCTTTCTCACATTATCATTTCTTCCTCAATGCACTTCTACCTCTGTCCATCTGGCTCCCATCTCCATGAAAACCCACATCCCATAACAAGAGTTAGAATGGTCATCGAGGACTTTCCTAGTGATGCAGAGGATAAGAATCTGCCTACCAGTGCACGGGACACAGTTCGGACCCCTGATCCAGAAGATCCCACATGCTGTGGAGCAACTAAGCCCGTGCGCCAGAACTTCTGAGCCCACGTGCCTAGAGCCTGTGCTCCACAACAAGAGAAGCCATCACAGTGAGAAGTCCATGCACCACAAGGAAGTGTAGCCCCCGCTCACAGAAATGAGAGAAAGCCTACGCACAGCAAGGAAGACCTAGTGCAACCAAAAATTAAATTATTTAATTAATTGAAAAAGAATGATCGCTTGAAAGAGGTTGTGTATTTCTGTGAGTATGTGGTGTGTGTGTGTGGGCCCGTGCACCCATGCTCATGCCCACAGGGGATGGATGATAAATTTCCATGTGTTTTTCTGGGATTCTTAACTGACTCTTGGGATAGACAGTGACTGGCACTCTCCCAAGACGCACCCAGGAGCTCTGGCAGTCAGCAGGTGTCCTCTCCATCATCTAGCATCTTTGTCTCAAAATCAAGTAAATACTAATATTCTGAACTCTGCTACAGTAATGGGGGAAAACAAAGGACTCATCTCGAAATATGTATCTGTACCCTAGTGTTATGGATTGAGTCGTATGCCCCTAAATTCATCTGTTGAAGTCCTCACCTCTAGGACCTCAGGCTGTGACTGTATTTGCTGGATTGGTGTTTGCAGAGGTAATTCACCTGAGATCACTGGGGTGGACCCTAATCTACTGTGACTGGCTTCCTTATGAGAAGAGGAGTTTGGGACACAGACATGCACAGAGGGAATACCATGAAGATATAGGGAAAAGATGAGTGTCTGCAAGAAGAGAGAGGCCTCAAGAGGAACAACCCTGCTGACACCTAGACCTCGGACTTCTAGCCTCCAAGACTGTGAAGACATAAATGTCTGTTGTTTAAGCCCCCCAGCCTGGGATCCTTTATTGAGCAGTCCTAGCACACTATTACATGGTCATCCATGTCATCCATGGTCATCCACAGAGAGACTGCTGACAGGGGTGTTAAGAGGGAAGGGGTCTTAACACATGGCCCACGGTCTCATGAAAACTCTCCAAGTCTTTTGAAGTGGTTACCTTTGCTTTCTTAAAGAAATTTTTTATTATAAAAGTGACATATGCCCTTTAAAGAAACAATGGAAAATAATGGGGTTGGGGTCGGGGAGTCTCCAGGGACTCATTGCTACCTGAGTACAACCAGCATTTGTTTTTTGTTTTGACCACGCCGCATGGCTTATGGGATCTTAGTTTCTTGACTAGGGATCAAACCATGCTCACAGCAATGAAAGTGCAAGTACTAACCACTGGACGACCAAGGAATCCACCCAGTACAACCACTGTTATTATTTCTGGACACTTTTTTGCCTTCCCGCTTCTGCCAGGCCCCCACCTGCCAATCCCCCTTGGTGAATCAGCTTGGATTCCACTACTTACTGGAAGCCCTTTTTGGTTTCTCCCTCACCTCTGACCAAATGCCCCTCCTAGCCCCTGCATTTGCCTTAATCACTGCCTCAGTAATGGCCCCACTTTCCCACCTGTTCTGTGTTTCCCGCTGCCTTTTCAGCTGGGAGTTTGAGGCACAAACACCTGGTGTCCAGCTTCTCCAGGAGGGCCTCCAAGGAGAATAAATCAAACTGATGTTTTTATTTTTGGCTGCGTGTGGACAGTGGTTGTTCTCTAAAACATGCTTGGATTGCTACTTATAATGCCATCTAAAACCATTTATCTACCTGTAATTCAGAGGCACCTACCGGTATATAATTAATATTTCAGGAACTGCAGGCTAAGAAGCAATGTTGTAACAAATTCAATAAAGACTTTAAAAATGGTCCAGATTAAAAAAAAAAAAAAAAAGGAACTGCAGGCTACCTTTGAGGTTCAAGCTTCATATTCATGGAGTTCTCACTTAAAACAAAAATTGCAGCTCATATTCTGATAGGACAGGATGCTTTGGGGATTGGAAACTGGATACTGGAAATCAGACTGAGCAAATCTGGAATATCTGATACCTATATGTCTTGGTGGACTTCCCTGGTGGCTCAGAGGTTAAAGCGTCTGCCTCTAATGTGGGAGACCCAGGTTCGATCCCTGGGTCGGGAAGATCCCCTGGAGAAATGGCAACCCACTCCAGTATTCTTGCTTGGAGAATCTCATGGATTGGTGTCTCTTCAGCCAATGGAGGGAGGCCTGATGTTCGCCCCTTGTGGGAAAGCCCTCGGTGTTTATGTTAAAAGCCCTTGGTGCTTGTGTTAAAACACAAACAATGTGTTTTAAGGGCATGGTTGAGCCATCACTTTTTCTTATCACCTCTGTATTGCTTCAATTCTGATTCTAGGTTGAATTCTATTGAAAAAATATTATAAAGCAAGCACAGAAGCTGAATCTCTTTGAAAATCCAGTGCTTCCTATCATGCTCATGACCCTAGACTAATCCACAGATGGTGTTGGGCAACAGGACTGAGGCTTGGAGACAGTGACTGAGAATCGGCAAATGAACATATTGGTAAAGCAAGGCGGAGAAGGACTGGCTGGGACTGCAGGCCGTGCCTCCCCCTCCCCACTATCCCTCCTCCCCACTATCTCCCTCCACCTCTCTTCTCACTCGCTCACCATCCCCGTCTTCCCCCACTTTCCCTCCTTCTGTCTCTCTTTCTTGACTGGACCATTCCTTCCCTTTGTCTCCTTGCCCAGCCTTTCTTTCCCACAACTCTCAATCATGACTCCTTGGCCTTATAGTTCTATTGGATTGATAGGTCTTTAGAGATGAATTTATCCATCTCATTTTAAAGGTTTTTCCTTGTATTGCTTTTTGAAAAATTGTGATAAAAATGCACAACAAAATCTGTCATCTTAACCACTTCAAAGTATACAGTTCAGTTGAACCAAGTGTACAGTTCAGTTGTACTAAAACGTGTCAACCATTTCGTTTTGCAGATGGGAAGCGTGAGGGTCAGAGGGAATGGAACATGTCAAGGGCATGGCAGAGAGAGGACTCACACTCAGACTATGGATCACCTTCTGGGTCCTGAAACAGGGCAGGACATGCCAAAGGGAAAAGGAGGAACAGGGTGGAGGGAGAGGTGCGCGGCATGGGCAGGAGGTGCTGGGTCGTATTTAGACACTGGTCCGCGCTCTGTTCTCTCCTCCTCAGCTGGAAAAGGCGTGAACTATCAAATGAAAAGAACATACTCAGTGAAAGAAGTCAGGCACAAAAATCATCCACATACTGTGTGATTCCATTTATAGGAGGCATCCAGAATAGGTAAATTCATTGGTGCAGAAAGTGGGTTGGTGGTGGTCAGGGGCTGGGAGAGACTAGACAGTGACCGCTTAATGAGTAAAGGGTGTTATTATTATCATGGGTGATGAAGAGTTTTGGGAACTAGACAGAGATGATGATCCCACAATACTGTGAAGACATTAAAAGCCACTGAAACATGGTATTCATCCAAAGAACACTGTCTTTTATTACAGGTTAAATATAAAGAGGAACATAATAATGTATAATAATACATGCATAATAATAATGTAACTGAAAACTACATTATATTTAGTATTTATTATTATCTACTGAATTTGCTTTCACTTATTTAAGAGGTGTTAATTGCTTCTTATGAATATGGAACTTTGTTTTCCTCATAATGAAAAAAAAGGCCACTGAATGCTTTACTTTAAAATGGGTAGCTTTCTGTTCTGTGAATGTCACCTCAGTTAAAAATATTTTTTTTTTCCCCAAGATTGTTAGTGAATCTTGCAGATGACAAAATATCACACAACAGATGTTTTCATGGGCATAGTCATGGTGGGTGACACTCACCAGACAGGAGACAGATGGGAGACACTGCTTTCCTTTTGCCTTGAAGGATTTCCTCGTCCACCTTGACAGTAGCTCGTAGGAGTGACCAGAGTTACAGTGTGTTCCTTTTCTGGACATTTTTTCACCCTCTCCCTCCTGCAGGCCCATGACAACAGTCGCTCATCCCTCATGACTTAATTCAGTGTCAACTCTTTTCTGAAGCCCTCTTTGATTGCTCCCCACTCCCAATTGCACGCCATGCTTATGTTCCCTGCGTTTACCAAGACAGTTGCTGTGGAGCGATTATCCTCTGACTTGTCTGCTCCCACCCTGTCTGTGAGCCTATTGAGATCAGGGACCTTTCAGAGGCAGAGTGGAAAGAAAACCATGTCGACCTTGATGCCACATCTACCTGGGTTCAAAGCCTGGCTTGGCCGACTTATTAGCTGGGTGACCTTGGGGCAAATTGCTTAGCCTTTAGGAACATCAGTTTCACATCTGGAGAATGAAGATGAGATTTCCATTATAGGGCTGTGTCAAGGCACTTTGATTATATAATCTTATTCCCTGAAAGATTTTTATCTTTTTCTTCTCCTCCAGCTCCTCCTCCTTTTCCATTATGATCATTTACTTTTGAGTTTCCCTTAGTTTCAACCCTTTCTGAGTATTTTTAAACTGTCTCTCTGACCAAGTGAGCAGCAGAATGGGTAACCTGGTGTCCACGGGGGAGGGCTGCAGTGGTGCACATGGGGTGAGCTGAGTGAGGGGATAAATATCTGGGAACAGTGATTTCTGCTGCCATCGCCTAGGGACAGGAAAGGACAGTGTTAGCTTGGATTGCTAGCTCATCCTGTGTGATGCAGCCAGAGAGTCGCCCTCTCTGAGCCTCCACTTCTGGTTGTGTATGTGGGGGTTCATGTGAGGACTTCCCTGGAGTGTGATGAATGTGAAATACACGCCCATGGAAAGGTCCGTATAGTCAAAGCTATGGTCCTTCCAGTGGTCATTCTCAGATGTGAGAGTTGGACCAAGGAAGGCTGAGCACCAAAGAATTGATGCTTTCAAACTGTGGTGCTGGAGAAGACTGTTGAGAGTCTCTTGGGCAGCAAGGAGATCCAATCAATCCATCCTAAAGGAAATCAGTCCTGACTATTCATTGGAAGGACTGATGCTGAAACTGAAGCTCCAATACTTTGGCCACCTGACGCGAACAGCTGACTTACTGAAAAGACCCTGATGCTGGGAAAGACTGAAGGCAGGAGGAGAAGGGAACGACAGGGGATGAGATACTTGGATGGCATCACCGACTTGATGGGCATAAATTTTGAGCAAACTCCTGGAGATAGTGAAGGACAAGGAAGCCTGGTACGCTGCAGTCCAGGAGGTCGCAGAGTCAGACACAAGTGAGTGACTGAAAACAACAACATGGGAAGACCTGATGCAGACAGAGGTCATAGGAAGGGAGCGTGTGCTCAATAGCTGCACATGCGCAGACATACCCCCAGATGGCTTGCTTTTGTAGTATCCCTGCTAAATTGGAGAATGATGTCATGCACAGAAATAGAAATGTACTCAGCTGTTTGCTGGGTTCTGAACAGATTCTTCAGTCAGTGAGCTTTCAGGAACTCCAACTTTCTACCCAAATTCTTAAAATGACTTGCAGGCAAGTAAGAAAGGAGACAACTTGGCAACTGAACAACAATAACAAGGAAGGAGTTTGGTTTCCCTGGTGGTTCAGTGTCTGCCAGTACAGGAGATGTAAGAGACGTGGGTTTGATCTCTGGGTTGAGAATATCTTCTGGAGGAGGGCAGGGCAACCCACTCCAGTATTCTTGCCTGAAGAATCCCATGGACAGAGGAGCCTAGCAGGCTACAGTCCATGGAGTCACAAAGAGTCAGAAATGACTGAAGCGACTTAGCACACACACAAGAAAGGACACTTCTGTTCTTTTTAAAATTGAAGTCAAAGTTGATTTACAATGTTGTATTAGTTTCTGGTGTCTGGCAAAGTTCAGTTTTATATATATGTGTGTATATCTGGAGAAGGAAATGGCAACCCACTCCAGTATTCTTGCCTGGAGAATCCCAGGGATGGGGGAGCCTGGTGGGCTGCCATCTCTGGGGTCGCACAGAGTCGGACACGACTGAAGCGACTTAGCAGCAGCAGCAGCAGCATATCTGTATAAATTGTTTTGCATATTCTTCTCCATTGTAGTTTATTACAAGATTTTGAATATAGTTCCCTTGTGATACAGTAGGACATTATTCTTTATTTTATGTCTAGTAGTTTATATCTGCTAATCCTAAACTCCTAATTTATCCATCTCCCATCTTTTCCCTCTTTGGTAACCATAAATTTGTTTTTTCTGACAGTAGGTTTCTGTTTTGTAAATGAGTTCATTTGTATCATTTGTTAAATTCCACATATAAGTGACATCATATGACATTTGTCTCTCTTGGACTTACTTCACTTAGTATGGCAATCTGGAGGTCCATCCATGTTGCTGCAAATGGCATTATTTCACTCTTTTTATGGCTGAGAAATAGTCCATCACATATATGTATATATATATGTGTGTGTTTATATATCACATCTTCTTTATCTATTTATTTGTTGATGGACATTTAGATTGCTTCCATGTCTTGGCTATTGTAAACAGTGCTGCTATGAACATTAGGGTGAATGTATCTGTTTGAATTAGAATTTTGGGGGCGTTCCATTCTTGTCACAGCTGGTGCCTGGTCTTGCAGGCTGAGAGGTGAGCAGGTAAGGGACCAGAGGCCAGAAGTGAACCCCCCACTTGAATTCCCTCAGACCACAAGTGTGGGCTAAGGCCCCCCACTCTTGTTGGGTGATGAGGGTTGAGAAGCATGACCTGGACATGTGAAAGTCAAGTCCCAGTGTTGAGTGACTTTGGAGCAAGAAGGGAGATGGGGGTCCCACTCTCCAGGCTGAGTAGGCTATAGCAAGCAGCTCCCTAAAGACTCCAAACTCCAGGGCAAGAGCCCAGTTGAAGTCTTAGATCCATAAGTGATAAAGAAACATCAGGAGGATGAATCAGAAACATGGGCTGGTCCCTAATTCCCTCTTTTCACTTCCCTCCCTACTCAATGGAAGGAAATGTTCTGCAAATTCTAGACCACCTGGGAACTCAATGAGGTGCTCTACCCACTTGGGTTCAGTTTCCCTATTTGTCAAATGGGCACAATCTACCCACTTCAGCATATTCCCGTCTAAGATGCTACGTTAAGGCTCCCATCCAGGGTGGGTTTCACACAGGCTCAGCAAGGGCGTTGCTCTCTCTTCTCTCTTACGCTATATGGAACCACTTACCTCTCCAGACTTCCATCTTTTCTGAAAGGTGGAGGAAGTGTGTTGCCCCTGTTCCCACGAAGGGAAGCGTGTGAGCTGCAAAGGCAGTGGTTGGACTCCCCGTCCCCTCTGAGCCCAGGAAGTGCTGAGTGGGCAGTGCAGGAGGGCAGAGATGTCCCAGGAGCCAACGCTGCTTTGCAGCATGGTCCCTCCTTCCATGGACACCCTCCTGGCCTGTTCCCAGTTCTCCTTGACTCCCAAGCTCTGAAGAAACAAGATCCCAGTCTGGCTCCATCCTCGTCTGTTTCCTGGGATTCCCCAGAGGTCCGTGGACTGACTGCCCATCCTGGGCTGAAGAAAGGAGTCTTCTGGGTCTTTCTTTAGGCCCGCCTTATCTGCATTAGATGGGACAGACTTGAGAACCTTTCTCTTCATGATGTGAAATCAGTTAGTGGGTCCTTAACAGGTATTCTCTGAGCAAAACACCTAGGAAAATACTTCTTCCCTTAAAGAGGATGCAGTTACAATACAGATTAATATATTAATATGTCTACTATGGTACTTGGAATAGATGTGGATACGTGTAACTTTGTACATGCATGTAAATATGTATATACGCCTCCGAGCATTTCTTCACTAGCTCTCTATGCCCTACAGTTCAAGCTGCTGTAAAGTCTTTCTTGGACCATCACAGTAAATATCCATATAAATATATACACAAGTAAGAGGTGATAATATTCCTACATGGTGTTAACCCTGGGCATAATTCCAGCCACTTTGTATTTTTCAAATCGCCTATCATCTAAATGAGTTTGAGCAAACTCCGGGAGATATTGAAGGACAGGAAAGCCTGGCATGCTGCAGTCCATGGGGTCGCGGAGAGTCAGACATGACTTAGCAACTGAACAACAGTAATCCTCTAAAACTATCATTATTTCCATTTTACAGGTGGAAAAAGTAAGGCATCAGAGAGGCTAGTATCTTGCCCAAAGTCACACAGCAGATAAGTAACAGAGCAGGGATTTGAACCCAGGCAGTCTGGCGCCAGATCCTGTGCCCTTCATTCTATAATCTCCTGACACTCACCAGCAGCAGCCTCTGATGCGCACATCATCTGCAGAATCAGCCTGTTTAACCACTCTTCACACACTCTGAAACCTACCTCCCTATTTCCTAAAACCCTCAAGCTCACCCCTCACCCTCATCTTTGGGATAGCAGTGAAACCCCTTCAGCAGGTCCCAATGCCCTCCTCTGCCTCATTTTTAGAAGTGGCTCTTTTGCAACATGCACTCGAGGATCAATATCTCTGTCTTTTTCAGTATGAAGCCTCCTTTATAACGTCAAAATAATTCTTGAACCAAGCACGGTAATAGTTCTACTTTTAGTATCTATTGATTTAGAAAACATCTCCCAGCAAAGAGCTTCCATGAATTCCATAATACTTTAAAATATATTTGATGAATTGTGATATGTGATATATTACTTTTTCAGTTTATAAACCAGGCTGGATTCAGAGATAAATTCTCAGACTTATACTAAATCCCTGAACCCAGAGATCCTTATCCCTTAGCTAGGAAATCACTGTTTTTCTCCCCTCTCAAAATCTTGCAAGTCCCCAAGGCACATCTGAACATTCTGATAGCTTGTCCTGGAGTGACCCTCCCTAAGGACTCAGCTTAAGCACCACCTCCTTTGGGGAGTCCTTCCTGACTCGTCTCATCACCCCATCAGGGCCCAGCTAATAGCTCTGCTCCATTGTCTCTGCCCCACGGCTCTTCTTTACCATTGCCCAGTCACACTGTCTCATCATCATTTGTTTGCAAACACTCCTATATAATTTGGCCAAGTACAGGAACCTTGGCATCCGTGAGACCCAGTTTTCTGTCTTGGCTGTAGCATCTTCTAGCTTTGTGAACTTGGGCTGCTGCTGCTGCTAAGTCGCTTCAGTCGTGTCCGACTCTGTGCGACCCCAAAGACGGCAGCCCACCAGGCTCCGCCTCCCTGGGATTCTCCAGGCAAGGTGAA
This sequence comes from Aepyceros melampus, assembly GCA_006408695.1. Classification (NCBI taxonomy): domain Eukaryota; kingdom Metazoa; phylum Chordata; class Mammalia; order Artiodactyla; family Bovidae; genus Aepyceros; species Aepyceros melampus. Next base: position 711,451 of record SJXQ01006422.1, read on the forward strand.
CTTGGGCAAGCTTGAGCAAATGCCTTCTCTATTTTTGAGCAGCAGATTCTTCACCTGTAAAATGAGGATGCTTGTACCACCTGTCTTCCTAGCATCACCTGACACATTTCTGATAACAGAGCCATTCTTTCCTCTTTTCTTCATCTCTATTTTGAAATAAAGAATCCATTCTATGTGGTTTGATGGGGCTGCAGTGATGGTAGGTGTTCCAGACCTGGACAAAAGGAAGGCTCCATCTCCTACTCACAGTAATTGGCTTGAAAGTAGGCATGTGGCTCCAAACAAGTCTGGAACTTTCTGTAAGAAAATAAGAAGAGATTTTCTGGTCACTCAGGGGTTGCTATGCAGGTAAAATGTGGCTTTAGAGGGGTGGACAACTATCTTACCTATCACATAGAAATAATCTAAGAAATGGAGCAGAAGATGAAACATTGACTACATCATACAAGTCTCTTGATCAACCATTCCTGAAGACAGTGAACTCCTGGGTTTCTAATTACAAAAGCCAACAAATCCTTCCCTACCCCTTTCCTTTTAAACTTAAACTAGCATGAATCAAGTTTATTTCCCTTGTACCAAAAAGAATTCTATGGCGGTCTATTGCATTGGTGGTTCTTGATGAACCATGCTTTTTAGTATTCATGCCCCTGAGTTGTCAGCTCCTATTGACTATGGGTGGGGCTTGCAAGTGATCAATGAAATGAGATGGAAGTGATGCTGTGCCTATTCTGGGCCTAAGTCTGAAGAAGGTTTGACACCTTCTGTCCTCTTGGAAGGCCTGAGTGGCCCTGTAGTTCAGGAGAGACCATGTGGAGACGCCACATGAAGAGGAAGACATCCAGATGCCACATAGAGAGATAGAAGCTCAGTTTTCTGGTGTCCCAGCTGAGTCCAGTCCCCTGTCAACCTTCCAGCTGAATGTAGCCACATAAGTGATCACAGGCAAGACCAGATAAATCATCCAGTCTAGTCCTGTTCAGATTACAGTATTTGGATGATGATAAAATGATTGCTGTTTTAAGCCACTGTGATTTGGTGTAGCTTATTATACAGCAGTAAATAACAGGAGCACTGACTAATATACTTCTTCACAGGGCTGTTGTTAGAATTAAGATATTGCGTGTAAATTGCTTAGCATAGTGCCTGACACATAGAAAATGCTCATTAAGTATCAACTATTCCTTTTCTTATCATTGTTATTATTATTGTTACCCAAATTTTGTTGTTATCCAAATGTTTGCTGCCCAAATTAGATTGTGATCTCATTGTATCATGTACATTGCTATATCCCTGGGATCCAGCCCAGAACATGACATATGTTTAGCATTCTGTCAATGTTGCTTTCAATGAATGAATGAATGAATGAACAGCAAAAGAAGTATTCACAAATGCAAAATTCAGTGCACCATGCATAGTTTATCCTTAGCATGTATTTTGATCTGTGTGTACTTCAGATGGAATTCAATCCAAAGTTGTCTAGACCACTGAGGGTCTAGAAGACTTTCCAGGACAACTGATCTCCTTGTAGTAACTCAGTGATCCAGATTGAGGGAGATTTCAGAAGTCTGTGGCTATACATCTAGAACATGGCCTCTGATTGGGTAGTATATCAGGTGAACACAGACATGGTGAACACCACATCGGCTCTTAAATTCTTTCCAGTAGAAGGGCACACCATACTTCCTGTTACACTTCATTGGCCAAAGCTAGTCACATGGCCCCATCTAAGTTCATATGTGACAGAGGGCTGTTCTCAGGAAGAGGGAATTCCTTAAACCTTCCCCGCTCCAAGCAGGTGCTTATGCTTTATGGGCAAGATGGTCAACAGCTCTACCACTAGATTAGCCCTGGGATAGTGAAAAACAAAGATAATACTCCATGCATCTCATTTTACAGAGAGAAAATCAAGACTAATAAGCAAAGTGACTTCCTTAGACCCTCAAGATTGATCAATTTTTAATTTAAAAATTTAATATATATGAGATAATGCTAGTCTAGCAGAATGTTAAGGGTAATTTCTGCAGTGGGGACATGGGGTTCAGTAGAATTCCCTCAATTTTTCTGTACATTTGACATTTTCTTTAATGTTGGAAATTTAAATTTACTTTTAAAATAGTTGACATTAATACATTTACATTATTCAAAATTCAGAAGGTATCAAAAGTTAAATATTATAAAGTCTTCCTTTTCCCCTGTCCCATGTTCCCAGGTTCTTTCCCAAAGGGAACCAGTGTTATCAGCTTCTTATGATTCCTTCAAGAGATAGTCTGTGTCTGGGCAACACAATTGCAAACAGATGTAGGCTTCTCCATTGTTTTTTAAAAATTATTATTAGGTAGCAGAGTTTTGCCAAGAGAACACAGTGGTCATAGCAAACACCCTCTTCCAACAACACAAGAGACGACTCTACCCATGGACATCACCAGATGGTCAATACAAAAATCAGATACATTATATTCTTTGCAGCTGTAGATGGAGAAGCTCTATACAGTAAGCATAAACAAGACCAGGAGCTGACTGTGGCTCAGATCATAAACTTCTTATTGCCAAATTCAGACTTAAATTGAAGAAAGTAGGGAAAACCACTAGACCATTCAGGTATGACCTAAATTAAATCCCTTATGATTATACAGTGAAAGAGACAAGTAGATTCAAGGAATTAGATATGATAAACAGAGTGCCTGAAGAACTATGGACAGAGGTTCGTGATATTGTATGGGAGGTGGTGATCAATGCCATCCCCAAGAAAAAGAAATGCAAAAAGGCAAAATGGTTGTCCGAGGAGGCCTTACAAATAGCTAAGAAAAGAAGAGAAGCTAAAGACAAAGGAGAAAAGGAAAGATATACCCATCTGAATGCAGAGTTCCAAAAATTAGCAAGGAGAGATAAGAAAGCCTTCCTCAGTGATCAGTGCAAAGAAATAAAGGAAAACAATAGAATGGGAGACTAGAGATCTCCTCAAGAAAATTAGAGATACCAAGGGAATATTTCATGCAAAGATGGGCACAATAAAGGACAGAAATAGTATGGATTTGAGTCCTTGGACTACAAGGAGATCCAACCAGTCCATTCTGAAGATCTCCTTCAGAATGGGATTTCTTTGGAAGGAATGATGCTAAAGCTGAAACTCCAGTTCTTTGGCCACCTCATGTGAAGAGTTGACTCATTGGAAAAGATTCTGATGCTGGGAGGGATTGGAGGCAGAAGGAGAAGGGGAAGACAGAGGATGAGATTGCTGGATGGCATCACTGACTCCATGGGCGTGGGTCTGGGTGAACTCCGGGAGTTAGTGATGGACAGGGAGGCCTGGTGTGCTGCGATTCATGGGGTTGCAAAGAATCGGACACGACTGAGTGACTGAAATGAACTGAACTGAACTGAACAGAAGCAGAAGATATTAAGAAAAGGTGGCAAGAATACACAGAAGAACTATACAAAGAAGATCTTCATGAACCAGATAACCATGATGATGTGATCACTCACCTAGAGCCAGACATCCTGGAATGCAAAGTCAAGTGGACCTCAGGAAGCATCACTACGAATAAAGCTAGTGGAGGTGATAGAATTCCAGCTGAACTATTTTATGTCCTAAAAGATGTTGCTGTGAAAGTGCTGCACTCAACATGCCAGCAAATTTGGAAAACTCAGCAGTGGCCACAGGCCTGGGAAAGGTCAGTTTTCATTCCAATCCCAAAGAAAGGCAATGCCAAAGAATGCTCAAATTACTGCACAATTACACTCATCTCACACACTAGCAAAGTAATGCTCAAAATTCTCCAAGCAAGGCTTCAACAGTATGTGAACCATGAACTTCCAGATGTTCAAGCTGGATTTGGAAAAGGCAGAGGAACCCGAGATCAAATTGCCAACATCCATTGGATCATCAAAACAGCAAGAGAGTTCCAGAAAAACATCTATTTCTGCTTTATTGACTATGTCAAAGCCTTTGACTGTGTAGATTACAGGAAACTAGAAAATTCTTAAAGAGGTGGGAATACCAGATCACCTTACCTGTGTCTTGAGAAATCTGTATGCAGGTCAAGAAGCAACAGTTAGAACCGACATGAAACAATGGACTCGTTCCAAATTGGGAAAGGAGTATGTCAAGGCTATATATTGTCACCCTGCTTATTCAACTTATATGCAGAGTACATCATGTGAAATGCTGCACTGGATGAAGCACAAATTGGAATCAAGATTGCTGGGAGAAATATCAATAACCTCAGATATGCAGATGACACCATCCTTATGGCAGAAAGCAAAGAGGAACTGAAGAGCCTCTTGATGCAAGTGAAAGAAGAGAGTGCAAAAGCTAGCTTAAAATGCAACATTCAAAAGGCGAAGATCACATCTGGTTCCACTACTTCATGGCAAATAGATGGGGAAACAATGGAAACAGTGACAGATTTTATTTTCTTGGGCTCCAGAATCACTGCAGATAGTGACGTAACCATGAAATTAAAAGACACTTACTCCTTGGAAGAAAAGTTATGACCATATTAAAAAGCAGAGACATTACTTTGCTGACAAAGTTCTGTCTAGCCAAAGCTATGGTTTTTCCAGTAGTCATGTACAGATATTAGAGTTGGACCATAAAGAAAGCTGAGCACTGAAGAATTGATGCTTTTGAACTGTGATGTTGAAGAAGACTCTTGTGAGTCTCTTGGACTGCAAGGAGATCAAATCAGTCAATCCCAAAGGAAATCAGTCCTGAATATTCATTGGAAGGACTGATTTTGAAGCTGAAACTCCAATATTTTGGCCACCTGATATGAAGAACTGACTCATTTGAAAAGACCCTGATGCTGGGAAAAATTAAAGGCAGGAAGAGAAGGGGACAACAGAGGATTAGATGGTTGGATGGCATCACTGACTCGATGGACATGAGTTGGAGCAGGCTCCGGGAATTGGTGATGGACAGGGAAACCTGGCATGCTGCAGTCCATGGAGTCACAGGGTTGGACACAACTGAGCGGCTGAACTGAACTCACTGCACACACAGCTATGCATTGAGAATGTCCCTTGCACTAGCTAAATGCTTTGTACCCAGTATCTCTTTAATCCTCATAGCAGCTCTGTGAGGAATTGTGATATCCCCATTTCGTGGATGAGAAAACTGAACCACAGAGAAATTAAGTGAATTGTTCCAAATCCCATGAATAATAAGTGGCAGCATTAAGATGCTAATCTAGGCTTTCTGACTCCAAATTCCGGGCTATGAGCTGCCACCTGCAGCACAGGCATGGAGGATCCGGGGGATGTTCTGGTATTTTGTACACAAGGATGGCATTGAAACACACTCCTGATGGGACTCAAACCCAGCCATGCCTCAGACTTGAACCACAGTTCTTGGCTTAGAGGGGAAGCAAACACACTATCTTTTAGTTGAAACATCTCGTTTGATCTCAGGACTTACTGGAGCTCAGGTTCTTTTGTCTTAATGCAGAAAGGATTCAGCGAGAGGCAAAGTGATGGGCAAAGAGTGAATTTATCAGCATAAGATGCTTGTGAGTGATATAAGCAGGCAGGTGAGGGAGTGCAGCCCTGAGAATAAAGAGGGCTACATTTTATAATTAAAGAAAAAGTGGGGAGCGAAGAAGACCATCTTCTTTCCCCAAAAGGTAGACATCAAGGCTTACATCATTAGTTCTTCCTTTGATCCTATGTGGTCTAACTGGGACTGTTGCGGTGCTATTCAAATAACTAGCATGTTGGCACAGGGTGGTAACATACACTAACATATGGTGATTCAACTCAGGTTTCAATGTAATATCTGCCTTCCCCTAGTTTTTTCACCTTTCACCTGTATTCTTGTGTTAACTACATGCAGAAATGCTAGTCTTCAAGGCCCATTAACACCTTGACTTCATGTAACAAGATTCAGATTCCACAGCTATTGTCTTGTGTTTTAACTATCAGGATTGGTGGCTTGAGTGTGCCTGGTCTTCCTTCAAAGCAGAGTAGATTGTTGCCAGGTTACTGGATTCTTCTCTTCCATGGTCATTAGCTTACAACAATTTCCCAGACTTCCTGCATCTTCTGTCTTCGATCCCCTAGCATGGTATAGAGTTTTCTAAATGAAGCTAGAAATGAGAACAGGTATATGCTGTGTCAACTAAGTCCCGTTCGAGTGTTAATGAGACTCCAGTGCATCCTCCTAATTTTCACTGAGTCTTACCCGAGCAGTGTCTCCTGGGATGGAAATAGATTTACAGCTGTCACAGTGACTAAGCAGGTATAACCAGAAGCAATTTTGTCTCTTCTGTCCCACCCCAGTGCTATGGGGCTTGTCCCTGCTCTGATCCTGTAAGCAATTATCTCACTCTTTAGGTAATTAAAAGTGCTTTCATGCTGGTAGACACCCCAGGCATATCAGTTCAGTAACTAGCATGTCGAGTTTTATTTAATGGTTGAAATTCCAAATTTTATTCAGAGATAAAGCTTCACCACTCCTCTGGCTGCCAGAGAAGGAGCCTGCAATGGGAAAAGGGAATGGGGCCCCATTTCTTGATTCTCTGTATTTCACTCATCCTCTAACTTGCTAAGAATTGATGTTAAGAAGACAGGGAGGTTCTTGCCTCTGTGGCACTCTTGGGAAGGAGTGTAGGCTCTTTCTGGGTTTGAAAGTGAAAGTGTTAGTCACTCTGTCAGATCCTACTCTCTGCAACCCCATGGACTGTAGCCCACCAGGCTCCTCTGTCCATAGAATTCTCCAGGCAAGGTTACTGGAGTGGGTGACCATTTCCTTCTCCAGAGGATCTTTCCAACCCGGAATTGAACCTGAGTTTCCCACATTGCAGGCAGATTGTTTACCATCTGAGCCACCAGGGATCAGATGTTTAAAGTTGAGTGTTTTAGGAGGCCATTTATGTGGATCCTTTGGAGATTCTCATTGCTAAGAACTTTTCCCTCCTTTGTGGGTGACATTTCTCAGAAAGAACACTGAAGACTCCTCTCTTGATCCCTGGGCATCCACCTCCAGCCCTCCAGCAGTTTTCTGCTGAGGTCTCTTCATTCGTCTAGGCAGCGGTCAAGGGCAGGATCTGAGACCATCTTTTGCTAGCTTGTTCTCTTCTGTGATCATGTCTACAGAAGATAAGCTCCCCAGACAGCATTAGACTCTCTGTGCTAGGAGTACTGTCACTTGTCAATCAGAGTTATGTACTCTGCTGCCCCTGACCACTTGATCAGACAACAATCTATGAGGCCTTAAGTATCCAGAATACCTGAGTCAGCCTTTTGCTTTGGCCTGCTTGGAGCTTCTCAAGCACTCCCTGGTGGATTAATCTGCAAAGATGGCCACCAACAATTCCTCTCATCTGTATGTACACTCCACTGATCTCAGAAAGAGGTAGTCTTTCCTCCTCTCTTTCGATGGGTGGGGATGACCTCACAACGTATTTGACCAACTGAAAAGGTACAAGTGATTTGTGCAAGTTCTGGAACCTGAGCTTCAAGATACTGTGTAGCTTCTACTTTTACTTTTTTGGGATCCAATTGCCACGTAGAGAAGCTCAGGCTAGACTTCTGAATGATGAGAAACCAGATAAAAAGAGACAGACCTGGCCAGTCCTTCACTATTCCAGCTAGTCCAGCTTTCAGCTAAATGCAGTCACAAGAGTGATTCTAACTGACATCATGTGGAAGAAGAGCTGCCCAGCAAAACCCAGATGACCTACAGAATCATGAGACATAATACACTATTGCTTTAAACCACTAATCATGACAATAGAAAATTGAAATTAAATTTGATACCTAGAAGTTGGTGCTCCTGGAACCTAGAAGACATGGCATTGTCTTTGGGACTTCATGGCAGGTGGAGTAGGAGGGTATGGAGGAGATTGTTAGTGAGGCTGCAAGAGGATTGAGAAAATTTCTCCTAGAGGCTATAGAAAGGTGGACCCCTTCATATAATATCAGAGCTTTTAACAACACTGTTATCTACAATCATGCAGATGATAGAAAACTACTTCATGCATTTATGGATATTCTAAAAAGATTTTTCAGCCCAAATGCTGAAATGACAGTTAGCTTATTTTACTGATATGTAATAGGTATTTCAAAAGAGAATTAAATTGAAGAAGGAAATTTACAGGTAGAATTTTGAGACAACAGAGGACCTGGAACAATTTCTCTAGTCAGCAAAAAATTCTCAAAATAAGAAATAGTCTCAGGGCAAAGATAAAACATCAGTTCAGTTCAGTCACTCAGCCGTGCCTGACTCTTTGCAACCCTGTGAATCGCAGCATGCCAGGCATCCCTGTCCATTACCAACTCCCGGAGTTTACCCAAACTCATGTCCATTGAATTGGTGATGCCATCCAGCCATCTCATCTTCTGTCTTCCCCTTCTCCTTCTGCCCCCAATCCCTCCCAGCATCAGGGTCTTTTCCAATGAGTCAACTCTCAGCATGAGGTGGCCAAAGTATTGGAGTTTCAGCTTCAGCATCAGTCCTTCCATTGAACACCCAGGACTGATCTCCTTCAGAATGGACTGGTTGGATCTCCTTGCAGGCCAAGGGACTCTCAAGAGTCTTTTTGAACACCACAGTTCAAAAGCATCAATTCTTCGGCGCTCAGCTTTCTTCACATCCATACATGACTACTGGAAAAACCATAGCCTTGACTAGACGGACCTTTTTTGGCAAAGTAATGTCTCTGCTTTTGAATATGCTATCTAGGTTGGTCATAAGTTTCCTTCCAAGGAGTAAGCATCTTTTAATTTCATGGCTGCAGTCACCATCTGCAGTGATTTTGGAGCCCCAAAAAATAAAGTCTGACACTGTTTCCACTGTTTTCCCAGCTATTTCCCATGAAGTGATGGGACCAGATCCCATGATCTTTGTTTTCTGAATGTTGAGCTTTAAGCCAACTTTTTCACACTCCTCCTTCACTTTCATCAAGAGTCTTTTTAGTTCCTCTTCACTTTTTGCCATAAGGGTGGTGTCATCTGCATGTCTGAGGTTATTGATATTTCTCCCAGCAATCTTGATTCTAGCTTGTGCTTCTTCCAGCCCAGCATTTCTCATGATGTACTCTGCATAGAAGTTAAATAAGCAGAGTGACAATATACAGCCTTGACATACTCCTTTTCCTATTTGGAACCAGTCTGTTGTTCCATGTCCAGTTCTAACTGTTGCTTCCTGACCTGCATACAGATTTCTCAAGAGGCGATCAGGTGGTGTGGTATTCCCTTCTCTTTCAGAATTTTCCACAGTTTCTTGTGATCCACACAGTCAAAGGCTTTGGCATAGTCAATAAAGCAGAAATAGATGTTTTTCTGGAACTCTTTTCCTTTCTCCATGATCCAGTGGATGTTGGCAGTTTGATCTCAGGTTCCTCTGCATTTTCTAAAACCAACTTGAACATTAGGAAGTTCATGGTTTACGTATTGCTGAAGCCTGGCTTGGAGAATTTTGAGTATTCCTTTACTAGCATGTGAGATGAGTGCAATTGTGCATTAGTTTGAGCATTCTTTGGCATTGCCTTTGTTTGGGATTGGAATGAAAATTGACCTTTTCCAGTCCTGTGGCCACTGCTGAGTTTTCCAAATGTGCTGGCATATTGAGTGCAGCACTTTCACAGCATCATCTTTTAGGATTTGAAATAGCTCAATTGGAATTCATCACCTCCACTAGCTTTGTTTGTAGTGATTCTTTCTAAGGCTTGACTTCACATTCCAGGATGTCTGGCTCTAGGTGAGTGATTACACCATTGTGATTACCTGGGTTGTAAAAAAAAAAGAGAGAGAAAACATAGGGGCCAGTAAAATATGGCTTCAGGATAAAGATCATATCAAAGCTGTAAGACTTCTTTTAAAGACTTTGTTAAGATTTAAGGTTTTTTTTATAGACCCTCTCAGATAGACAAAGATTTAAAAAATCTTAAGGGCGTGTTCCCACACAGCCTGCCATGCTCAAAGAAAGAAACCTATCTTGGATAGAATTATGAGTGTGTCTTTTGGGACATGGAGTAAACACCAATAAGATTCATGTGAAAGTTAAAGTCGCTCAGTCTTGTCCGTCTCTTTGCGACCCCATGGACTATACAGTCGATGGAATTCTCCAGGCAAGAATACAGGAGTGTGTAGCCTTTCCCTTCTCCAGGGGATCTTCCCAACCCAGGGACTGAACCCAGGTCTCCTGTGTTGCAGGCAGATTCTTTACCAGCTGAGCTATGAAGGAAGCCTGATAAATTCATGAGAAACTTATAAAATTTTTAAGGAAAGTGATTGATGATAGGATCATTAGGCTAGATTCAAAGAGAGACAATTAAAATTGAAAAGAGGTCTTTGGGATCCCAACTTTCTACACTTAGGAAGCAAGTTGAGAAAGCTGTTCTGCTGCAGAAGAGGCCATTTCTTATGGAAAACATGACTCAGAAGGTGGAGCCAAAAGCCAAGAATAGTGGATTAAGGAATTACTTCCTAGTGAAGCAGCTTTTCCTTCCCTAGAGTAGGGGACAATGGTAACATGTACTCAGCTGGATTTCCAGATTTTCTATGGACCAGTGACTGCTATGTACTCCCCTTTTCTCCTCTTTTTGTAAAGGCCTCACCATTGTATGCTGGGTACATAGGGGCAGAAAACTTATCTTTTGGTTCATGAATCTCTGAATCAAGAGGAAACTGAACTTGAGGAGCTGCATCTGAGGAGCTGCATCTAAGGAGCCTCATTTGTGCCTGGATGATGGAAATGGTGAGATCCTGGACCTTAATTTTACTGTCAAACTGAGAAGAGACTTTGGGGATCTTGGGACAGTGAAATGTGTCTTATATGTTTGAATCTGTGGCCAAAGGGCAGACTGGAGTGAATTAACGATAGTTGTGAGTTCTTTGCATCTTCTCTCATCAAAAAATGCAGTGTCTATTATCCTCTTTGAGTTTGGGCTGCTCTGTGACTTGCTTTGACTGATACAATGCAGCAGAAAGCCAGCTACCACATAAAGACATCTGATCACTCTGCCAGAGAGAGAAGTCCTAGAGGATAAATGACAACAAAGGCTAAGAGAGAGCCCAGCCATTCCACTAATTCCCAGTGGTGCCAGGGGGTGATAGAAAAGCCATTTTGGATCCTCTAACTTGTTGAAGAAACTTAGCCAACACCCCATGGAGCAGAGGTGGGCCATTCCCACCAAGCTTTGCCTAGTTGCAGAATCATGAGCCAACAAATAGTCATTATTTTAAGACACTAAATGTTGGGCTTAACACAACTCAGAATAGAAAACTGATACGGGAGTTGTTACCAGAAGTGAGATTTGAACCTACACAAATGTTGAATCCACTAACAACATGTGCCTCGCTGAATATCATATTTCTATGGCCTATTGATGCCTATGTACCTTCTGTTTTCTCTCTTCTTGTTTTTTAATGGAAGCATCTATTTACAGTTATCTCACACTGCGTGGGCATGCATGGGCATGCCACTCCTCCCATCAAAACGCAGAATTTATTTCTCCAACCTCTTGACTCTGGGATGTCCTTCTGACTTGCTTTGACCAACAGCATGGGTACAAATTACACTGTCAGTTTCTGAGCCTAGACTTCAAGATGCCTTGTAGTGTCCACCTTTGTTTTCTTTGGATCCAACCATCCTCTAGCAGAGCTTGAGCTAAACCACTGAATGATGAGTGCCTACACAGAAAGACAGAGTCCCAGCCAGTCTCTAGTCCCTCCAGTTCACCCCACCTGATGTGCCAGACTTGTGGGTGAAGCCTCCTTGATTTCCCAGTTACACCTAAATCCCAGCTGAGTGTAGCCATGTAACTAATCCTCAAATGACACCACGTGGAGCAAAACACCACCCAACCCAAAGAATCATTAGAAATAGTGTATCATTGAAGATTAAGTTTTGAGATTTTTTTCCCCACAGTAATAGGTAATTGAAGCATACCCCCAATAATTACCCCTCAGGGTTGGGGTACATTCTCCAACACATCCCACTAAAGAAAAGTTTTCAACCTTCAGCTTCTCTGCCTCTCCACCTTTAACCCTTTTGTAGCTCCCAGTGGATGAGAGGCCAAGGGTAACACAACTGTGGTTTGTTTTTTTTTTTTTTCACTTTATCATTTTTGCAAGGGCTTGGCAAACCATAGTCCAAATCCAGCCAGCCACCTCCCCTCTCCAGTTTTACTGAGTTATAGTTTGTTTAACGGCTCGTAAGTTATGGCCCACAAAGCCTAAAGTATTTAGTATCTGGCTCTTTAAGAGAAAATTTCCAATCTAGAATCTCTCTTTGGTTGTGGGAACAGTTGGCAGCTCTTGTGTTGGTCCCTGAGCTAAAAATCAGATGACAATACTTCAGTTTCAGCATACTGTTTCAGATGTTTGACAAATAGAGCATTCAATGGCCAAATAAACTTGAGAAATGCACAGTGGAAAAAGCAACACGTAAATAAGATTCTTTAATTGCAGTCTTCTCTCCAAAGGGGCAAAAAGAGGCCTCTCATTTGCTGTTATGCTGTTTTTCTAAATATCCTAGAAACTTTTCCACTGGAGGGTCTTATATGACACTCCCATGTGACACTTTGGGAACTCCTGCTTTCTGATTCAAAAGATGGTGAACATTCAGAGAAGCCAGTCTGAATTCTTGATCCTATGCCTTCATCTTAATCATTTTGCCCTCTTTCCTCCCTATGATTTTAGCTGGCTGTCTGCCCTTCTTGGTCAGAGGCAAGTCTAATTCACACTAGGGTATAAGAGACTTAATGGTCTCTAGTGGAGGGGAGGGGAGGGGTTGAAGATCTCACGTTTGAAGGATGACAGGAAAGGACAAAGTTGAATCCAGGGGTGCTCACTTTTTCTCTTTTTTGTCACCATCAAAGTTGTGATTTGTCAGCCACTACCTCTCCTGTAACAGTTCTGTAGCTTGCCAGAGTTACTTCTGAACAAGTTCTGATCAGAAGGAATATTTTATGCCAGGAGGAAATTAATCTGCTCAGACTTGCCGCATATCCCCCTGACATGATGGGCTCCTCTGTCAAAGGATGTTTTAACTTCAGCTTCTCCCTTTGATTGCATTCAAAAGGACCCAACAATGCTGAGCCATCATTTCAGCTCCTAAGAGCTTTTCTCTGCATTTGCCGTCATCCCAGGAACTCAAGAAGAATTAACTTGCAGTGGAAACGGCGGAGAGAGGGATACTCTTTTCTCTTTGCAAAGCTAATTTTGGTCTGGAGGAAAATTTATGCAGGAAGATTAGGGAATATGTTTAAAAAGAAGCCATGGTTGTGTTTATTTTCAGCCGCATTTGCACACATGACTTTGCAGATGCTCCAATAGTAGGGCCTCAACACACTAAGCTTTCATGAATTATCTCCAAACAACAATCTTTTCTTTGATTGGCATAAAATTTCTATTTTTGATTTATTGAAATGCTGAACAACCAAGAGGCATTTTGAGTGACATACACTGCTCTGCATGTTCAAATTCAGTGAGGCTTATCCATAGTTACACGTGTGCAGAACTTTGTGGTCTAAGTAAAATTTAATTGTGGAATTTGCGCTTAACAGTGGAGTCATGGGGGTGATTCTTGGGCCTGGGGAACTTCTTTCTGCAAAAATGGATGACAAAGGACTTCCCTGGCTGTCAGTGGTTTAAACTTTGCCTTCTAATGTAGGAGGTATGAGTTTGATCCCTGGTTGGGGAGCTAAGACCCCACATGCTTCAAGGTAAAAAAAACCCAAACAGAAAAAAAAAAAAAACAGAAGCAATACTGTAGTAAATTCAATAAAGACTTTCAAAATGGCCCACATTAAAAAAACTAATTTTTCAATTGATTATGGGACAGAGCTGACTCTGTGTGTGTGTGTGGTTGGGCTCCTCCTGGGCTGGTCGTGACATTGCTGTCTCAGGCACCCCGGGGAGGTATTTGTGTGTCTCACCTGCCAGGATTAGAGAAGAAGCCAGGAAAGCCTTGCTGTCCACCAGGTGTGCTATGGTACTTTATAATTGCTCCTCCTGTGAGCTTAACAAGCTGGCACAGGGCGCACATTTGACTCAGCTCTGAGTGCACTGGCCAATTCAACTCTGGAGGCTTCAACTCCAAGGACTGACCCAATCTGCGGTGTCTGCATAGGACAGTCACCCCCCTTTCACTCCAGCCCCATCCTCAGAGGCCAGGTGGAGCAGCTGGTGCCTGGCACTGGGATGCAAGGTCACAGCTGGGCCCACACGCAAACCTTGCTAGGCCTGAGTCTCCAGTGATGGAGGGGCCTCCTTCCTCCAGGGAAGATGGATGCTTCTTTGGCCAGGAGGACCTCACTGCCTGTGTCACTGCCCAGAGAGTAAGGGCCTCATGCACACCCCCAAGATGGCACAGGAGTTGTGATGATATCGGAAACACTGCCATTTGAGCTCACCTATAGCTGTCAGACAGGCTTCCCTTCATGGGAATCCATGTCTGGCCTTTCCAACATGTAGGCTGCCATAGGAAATGTAAGCCGAACCCAGTGAGAATGCAAATTAGATACCTTTATTCCCAATTCTCAACCCTCCCATGACCACTATCACATGTGGAAAGAAATCCCAACTCCTTCCCAGGACCTAGGACCAAGAAGCTCTGGTTCTCCGCCCGTCCTGCCTCTGACTTCACCTCCCACCTCGCCCTTCCTCCTTGACTGTGTGCTCCAGGAGCCTTAGTGACCCTGCTGGTCCTAGTTAGTATGCCGTGGGTGTTCTTACTGCCAGGCCTCCAGCTCCTCCCTCAATCTGGACTCTTCTTCCCCAGATATTCAACTTTCATAGCACTCTCTAGAGCTTCATCGGGGTCTCTGCACAACTGTTGCCTCAGGGGAGAAGCCGTCTCTGGCCGCCACGTCTCGGGAGGCGTCTAGTCCTGCCCTCTCCTCTGCTTCTCTCTTTCCTCACTTTTTTTTTGTTGTTTCTTTAAGACTCTTCCGCTGCTTGCCTAGGAATTGCCTATTCATATCTCCATCATTTGTCTCCCCCACTGGAAAGAAAACCTCAGCGTTTTCCCCACCCCCAGAACCGGTGCCTAGCAAAACAAACCGCTGAATAGTTACTGAATGAATGGATGGATCCTTGAACAAGAGGAGGTAACTCAGTATACATGGTGTCCTGGCTGCGAGACAATGGTGTTTCTGAGCGGAGGGAGATGCCGGGAGGGAAAAGCAAGGCTTTGACCCCCAGCCCTCAGGACAGACAGGGAGTGGCTACTCCCACCACTCCTCACTGGGGTGCATCTGATACACTGTGTTCACCACTCCAAAGTTTAATTTAGCTGATGCCTTGGCTGCAAGCAAGAGCTGGTAAATTTAGTTGGAGGATTAAGGAACGTATAAGATGATAGCTCCTTAAAAGGTGCTGGATGTCAGGGGAGAAGCAAAGCCGACGCATCTCAAAGTTGGCCGTGAAGGTGGAGGCAGGAGGCTTTCCAGAGCAGCGCAGGCCTAGGGGCCGTGTTTGCTGGATCTTTTGAGGGGGCAGCGTTTCTGAGCGGGGATGGTGAGGGCAGTCACCCAGGCACTGAGCAGCCCAGAACAATCTGCTGACAAGGAGACAGAGAGCCCCAAAGCCACCAGGCAGCCCAGAAACCACAAATAAATGGATGGACAAATGTGATGGGAGGAGGATGCAACAAAAAAGCCATCACAAAGGCAAAAGCAAGCAACAAGATGGACAAAAAGATATTTACAACACATGTGGTAAAACAGGGGCTAATGGATGCTGATTTATAGAGTTCATAACCCGGGAGAAAATGATGAACAATTCGATAGGGAAAAGGGTCCCAGACTTAAAGAGAAGGATAAAAAAGAAAGAAAAACAGATGGATAATAAATGTATAAAAATCTGCTCAGACTCATCAGCCATCACGGAAACACAAATCAAAATGAAATGCTTTTTTCTTTTTATTGGATTGGCAAGAATTTTAAAGTATGATCCTATCCAGCAATAGCAAGATGGCAGCTAGGAAAGGAAATGTAAATTTTCCCTGTGGGAGGGAAACTTGGTGATTTCTATCCAAATTAGAAATGCACAAGCCCTTTGACCCAGAAATTCCACCATTAGGTAATTACCCTATGGATACTTATGATGGTTTGCTCAACAAAATGTTTGTTTCTGAAAGTTTTTGGCAAAAATAAACTATAAGCAATTTAAATTTTCATTAATGGAAGATACCTATGGGTTAGCCATACCTATGGGCTAGCCATACATGTGGGTTAGTCATACCTATGGGAGATACCTATGAGTTAATAATGAAACATACTATGGAGGTTTGTTTTTACCATGTATATCATTTTTATTTTAAAATAATCATTGGGTATAACCTGAATCCCAGGGTGATGGACCCATTTTTGTTTCCTGACTAAAAAAAAACAACCTATTATGTGTAATATAAAATGAAATAGAGAAACCTGCAACTGGTTTTCAGCAAGCTGGACTCCAGACATGCAGTCTGAAAATTGCATCTGAATGACATTGCCATTTGTTGAGCTATAGGATGACTCTGGGTAAGTTGTTTCTTTCTCTTTTTTTTTGAACCTCACTGGTTTTGTTAAAGGGGAAGAATAATCCTTATTTTGTATTGTGACTTTAGGCAAGTGATTTTTACTTCTTGGGGACTTGAGCTCTTTGTCTATAAAATATAGATAATAATAGGTACTCTTGGGATGGTTGTAAGGAGTAAATAAAATAATTCATGTCAACATTTAACACTGATGATGACTGATGGTGATAATGATGATGATGGTAGAAGAGGAGGAGGGACCAAGATGAGGTGGGTAAAATGGAGCGGGGGAAAAAAGAAGGCCAGTTGGAGGCTCCTGAGTGTGGGCACTTTACATGCCTCAGCTCAGCAGTCCCCAGTCTTTTTGGCAGCAGAGACCAGTTTTATGGAAGATGACTTTTGCATGAATGGAGGGTTGGCAGGGGGCGGGGAGGGGATGGTTTCAGTATGATTCTCAAGAGGAGCATGCAACCTAGATCCCTTGCAGGCACAATTTCACAATAGGGTTCTCATGCTTAGGAGAACTGCTGATCCGACAGAAGGCAGAGCTCAGGTGGTGATGCGAATGATGGGGAGCACCTGTAAATACAGTGAGGTTTCACTTGTCACCTGCTGCTCACCTCCTTCTGTGCAGACTGGTACCAGCCCAAGGTCTGGGGTTTAGGGACTCCTGTTTTAGCTAATGCAATTCTTCTAATTATGTCATGGCATCTACATGTTGTAGATGAGGTAGGTGACCACCTCATCTGCCTTGGATGATCAAGGAAATAAAGATCAATGTTGTGACCAATCTGAGGTCACCCAGAAGCTCCCAGTAGAGCCAGCATTTGAACATTCAACCCTCAGGATGTTTTTGGTTCCAAGCCTCCCAATAGCACCCAAACTATGCTTGGCACATAATAGGTGACCAATAAATGTATGATAAATCAGAATTTACTTCTGAGAGAGTTTTTAATCCCTCTAAATGATGCTTTGGGAGTTGCTCTAAGACCTGTGGTCCATTTCTTTGCAAGTCCCCAGGGGTGAAGGTAGTCTGATTATTAAGCTATCAATTCAGCCCCAGACCCACGCTTTTCCACATCCCACCTCTGTGGTACTGGAGCTGAGATTTTGCAAATCCATTGCTGTGCTGCCAGCTGGCTCTTGAAGGGCTCTGCCACTAGTGGGTGCAGAGGGAGGCCTCTGGCTTATGGGAGAAGGAGGGCCTTGGGTTTTCCCTCCTCCTTGCCTTTCCCCTGAGCATCACCCAGCCTCATGTCTGCCCCCTAGTGATGGCCCTTCATCTTCATGGCAGCACTTGTTACCATCTCCAGTTTTTCCCAGCTCCCAAACCAGTCTTATTGCATTCCTTCAGATTCCAGAGCCAGCTGGGTATTACCCCCTCCTCAGCAGTCCAAATCTCAGCTCTCCAGGGTCCTTCATCTGAATTGCTACATTCTCAGATCTGTCGAAACAATTCCCTTTAGTAAATTCTTTCTGCTAAAATAACTTGTGGGCTTTCTCACTTTTGGCTGGACCCTGGTTGAGGGTTCCAGTCAAAGGTATACACTGTTTTTTTTGTTTTGGTGGTGCAGGCTCTTTCTTGTGGTGTGCAGGCTTCTCTGGTTGTGAGGTGCAGGCTTAGTTGCCCCATGACATGTGGGATCTTAGTTCCATGACCAAGGATGGAACCTGTGTTCTTTGCATTAGCAGGCAGATTCTTTACCACTGGATCACCAAGGAAGTCCCTGTAATGTACAAGGTAGATTTGATTTGGGGAAGTAACTATTCTTTAGACTCCAGTCTTGGTGGAAAAAAGAAGAAGGAAGAGGAGGAGGAAGAGGATCAGGTTGTCTTTTTTGCATTTTTTGTCCTTTTTGCATCAGAAGTAACTCTTGACCATGAAGAAATGAGACACATTCTTCCATATGACTTACTGAGCTATCTCCTTCCTCCTGGTTTTGGATTTCTACCTTTACAATCCTGACAGGAAAGATGTGAACAGAAGGAGATGACGGTGGAGCATGGAAAGTCCAGTTTCCTCGTGGCAGTGAACAGCGCCTTCCCCAGGGGCTGGATCTGTCATCGCCTTCACTGCATCCTAAGGGGTGGGAAGCAGGTGCTATTATCCTTTGAATGTTCCAACCCAACCAGGCCCACAAACTCGTTTCTACATTTATCCTTGGAATGCAGGCAGAATCAGTTTGAAACTGTCAAAAGACCTCACTAAACCCTAAGGGAGGGCAGCTGAGAAGTAAACGCAAAGAGGACATGAATTTAGGCACGTCTTGCTGAGCTCATCACCTGGTGTTTGGAACCTGCTTGCAGCCTGTCATTCAAGAGAATCCACAGAAAGCTTGCTTTTCTTGGGTCCCTCACTAACTACCCTGGTAGCTCAGAGGGTAAAGAATTCTGCCTGCAATGCAGGAGACATAGATTTGATCCCTGGGTCAGGGAAGATTCCCTGGAGAAGGAAATAGAACCCACTCCAGTACACTTGCCTGGAAAATTCCATGGACAGAAGTACGTGGTGGGCTATAGTCCATGGGGTTGCAAAAAGTTGACATAACTAAGCGACTTACATACAACAAACACTGCAGCCTGTCACTCAAGAGAATCCAGAGAAAGTTTGCTTTACTTGGTCCCTCACTAACTAGCCCTTGGCCTACTTCCCTGGGCCCAGCGCCATTTGCCATCCCCCGCCCTGGGGTGTTGATCCCAAGCAAGGGCTCTTGTGTTCAAGATGCAGAAAACCAAACACTGTCAGTGGATGTTCGCAGCAAAGCAAGGGTTTATTTCAGGCCTCCAAGCAAGGGAGTAGGAGACAAACCTCAGATCCACTCCAACTTGGTTTATGAGTTGGGGTGGTTTTTTATTTTATTATTATTTTTTTTAACTTTACAATATTGTATTGGTTTTCCTGTACATCAACGTGAATCCGACACAACGTACACGTGTTCCCAATCCTGAACCCCTCTCCCACCCCCTTCCCCAAAGTTGGGGTGTTTTTAAAGGATAAGAACAAAGAAACTGGGATAAATCATCTTCTTGTGACATATCTTAATCTTAGTTTTGGGCATCAAGGTGTCTTCAGGTTATGATTCTCTGGCCAGGCGGTCCATAACTTGGGGACCTGTTAGCCCATCTTGTCTGGACAAACAACCTAAGTTTGTATGTTAATAATGAAACCAACAAACAACAATTTTATACCTCAAAGACAACTTCATCAACAACAGCAATTTTAGTCACTGACCATCTTCATAATTCAACAGCAGTTTGAATTATCTGACTCTGATTGATTAGTTTTCAGTTAGCATAAGATTGAGGTCAGAGGGAATAAGAAAGGGTTTGGAGAGAAAGAGTAATCATGAACTTGAAAAAAGGAACTTTGTTTTAGAAAGGACAGTTCCAGGTGATGGGGGTGCTGATAATGGTGAGTTAATTTATGTATTAACTCAACCACCCCATGCTGCTGCTGCTGCTGCTAAGTCGCTTCAGTCGTGTCCGACTCTGTGCGACCCCATAGACGGTAGCCCACCAGGCTCCCCCGTCCCTGAGATTCTCCAGGCAAGAACACTGGAGTGGGTTGCCATTTCCTTCTCCAATGCATGAAAGTGAGAAGTAAAAGTGAAGTCGCTCAGTCGTGTCCGACTCTTAGCGACCCCATGGACTGCAGCCCAGAAGGCTTCTCCACCCATGGGATTTTCCAAGCAAGAGTACTGGAGTGGGGTGCCATTGCCTTCTCCGCAACCACCCCATGAGACACTATTTTTTAGCCCCATTCTATAGATAACAAAACTGTGTCACAATGAGGTTACTTAACTTTCTAAAGTCACTCAGCTGGAAGGTAGCATGCTAGGATTTGAACCCAATCCATCTGGTTCCCTAACCCCTTCTAAGGATGCCACACTACAGGGGCCCCACCTCACTAGCATACTGCCATTGATAGAAAATTCTTTATATTGATCTGCATTTCTTTCTAACCCTATACCTAGAATTTCCTTTTAAAGACACAAAGAATGAATCTATATTTCTTCAAAGCCAGCATAAGTCTTTTTCTGAATTTTCTCCCCTTCTCATACTGCTGGAGTTCATACTGCCTCTTAGCAGTATGACCTTGAATCAGTTACCCACTCTTTGCGTCAGTTTCCTCCTCTGTAAAATGGGAATACCGGAATGGCTATCTTATTGGGTACTTTACACATAGAACCCCTGGAGCAGTGCTGAACACAGAGTAAGCCCTTGATGTAGATAGACTGTTTTTTACTGCTCTGCAGCCTCAATTTTCCCACTTCAAATGGGGATGGTATTTAATCTTGCTGTGTACAGTGTGGCTACATGGAGTCAGCCAGGGATTTTGTGATTCTGCCTTCTATCTGCCCCTCTCTTCAGACCCTCTCTTGGATACACAGTCAGCCTCCTACCCGATCTTCCAGCTTTGGTCTTGTCCTGCTCCCACCCATCTTCCCCTTGTCTTTCTTGATGCTCAAGGTAAAACGAAAATCCCATTCAGTCCCACCCCTGCTCAGATCCCTCCCCAGCTGTTCCTGGGCTTCCAGATACAGTTCAGTCTCCTTCGTTTGACTTTTAAAGCCCCCCTTGGTCTGTCCCCTGCTGACCTCTCCATCTTGCCTCTCCTCTCTCTGCCCTCTTGTTCCATTTTCAGCCAAATGACCCAGCTCCCAGGCCTCTGAGCCTCACCTGACTTTGAGCTGCTCCTGCGTCCTGCCTGATCCCCCAAGGGCCCAGCGCAGGGCCTGGTGCACAGCAGAGGCTCTCAGTCTACAGAGGCGCCCGTGGGCTAACACAGAGCGAATGCTCTAAGCCAGTGTGACATTCGTGTCAGTTACTGTTATTATTTGGGGGGGAGTCCCACTCAAGATCTGGCACCACAATTATCTGGTCCACAGCAGTGTCCTGGAGGCTGCCTGATGGACCAGGCATTAACCCTTTAGTTGCTGGATTATGAAGAGGTTCTGGAGGTCCATGGAAGAGTTGGGGGTGGGGTGGTAGTACACAGGCACCAAACTGGGATAGAAGTGCCAAAGAACTGATGCTTTTGAACTGTGGTGTTGGAGAAGACTCTTGAGCATCTCTTAGACAGCAAGGAGATCCAACCAGTCCATCCTAAAGGAAATCAGTCCTGAATATTCACTGGAAGGACTGATGCTGAAGCTCCAATACTTTGACCACCTGATGCGAAGAACCAAGTGACTGGAAAAGACACTGATGCTGGGAAAGGTCGAGGGCAGGAGAAGGGGATGACAGAGGATGAGATGGTTGGATGACATGAGACAATGTCCATGACTGACTCAATGAACATGAGCTTGAGCCAACTGCAGAAGATAGTGAAGGTCAGGGAAGCCTGGTGTGCTGCAGTCCAAGGGGTTGCAAGGAGTCAGACACAGCTTAAGGAGTGAACAACAAAAGAAGCTTATTAATATTTTGATGATGGCACAGCTGCACCTGCTTCTCTGGAAGGCTCCTCCCTGCTCCCTGGCGTCTGCTCCCTCCCCTCTCCCCAGCCCTCCAGCCCTGTTACTCTGTGGACACCTCCAGCCCCTTACTGTCTGGATACTTTTATTTTGAAGACTGTATGGCACTAGGGTGACCCATTTTTTCTTCCCCAGAGTTTGGCCACAGGGCTTGGAAATCCTTCCTCACCACATGGCACTGAGAACACCCATCTGGCCTGGTTTCTTTAGCCTACAAGTCCCTCAGCCCTGAGGTCACACACCCAGGATGGAGGCCAGGGAACTCCTAGACTGCTCCCCTCCCTCTTCCCAGCACACACTACACAGACAGCAGGGGGCATCCAAATAGGTCTGCAAGCTGGATTAGCCTTTGAGACACAGTTTAGTCACCTCATTTAAGAATGAAGGATGTAAATTGAGATGTCCTTGATTGATGGGAGTCTGTGACCTTGGACCAGATACTTGGCCTCTCCAGGCCTCTGGATCCCCTTGGGCCAGGGCAGGTGAGTCCCCCAAAGGAAAATCCCCTCCCATGAATTGTTGCTTCACGGTCTCCATGGTGCTGGGTGTTGGCTGCTCAAGTTGGGTCCATTGGAAAACCATCTTTAAATTTGTAAGAGTTAGAAATGTCTGCAGGAGAATCATCAAGAGATGGTTAAGGTCAGCCCTTGGTGGACGGGGCATTACCCCTTGAGAACATGGAGTATGTCACTCTGGTGGTGGTAGTGGTTTCGTTGCTCAGTTGTGTCTGACTCTTGTGACCCCATGGACTGTAGCCTGCCAGGCTCCTCTGTCCATGGGATTTTTCAGGCAAGAATACTGGAGTGGGTTGCCATTTCCTTCTTCAGGGGATGTTCCTGACCCAGGGATCGAACCTATGTCTCCCAGATTCTTTACCACTGAGCCACCAGGGAAGCTGGCTTGTCAATCTGGGGTCTTAGTTGCCTTGTATAAAATGCGGGCTGTTGCAGCCTGCATTGCTGAGGGAGCCAGGTAAAGCACCAGGCCAACTCATGGCCCCTGCATCTGTGTTCTTCATCAGAGGGAGCTCTGAGCCCCAGGTTGGGTGATGGAGAAGCCACTGCTGCTAAGCTGCTAAGTCGCTTCAGTCATGTCCGACTCTGTGTGACCCCAGAGATGACAGCCCACCAGGCTCCCCCGTCCCTGGGATTCTCCAGGCAAGAACACTGGAGTGGGTTGCCACAGGCACTCTGAAATGAGAATAGAACTTCAGTCCCAGCTCAGCTCTGTGACTGGGGGCAGTTCATTCCTTTCTCCAAGCTGGAGTTTCCTCATCTACGAAATGAAAGGAATACTGCAAAGCAAAGGAAAAAAATGTATTACAAATTTTAATAAAGCAGCTGTTATGCTATGCTTCATTCCTGGAGGAGTTGGGAGCAGGTGACCTCTTAGTTCAGGGGAATACTTTGATTAATTTCTGTGTTGTTGTTAAAAAGAAGTCCCCTGGGCATAGTCTGTGTAAAAGATGCTTATTACACACAAAAAGCAATAAACCACTTTGTAGGAAAAAAAGGTAGCAGCATTGGATTCTCCTCCCTCCGAGCACAAGCTGTCATTATAGAGAAAAAAATATAAACAGTATAATCCCACAAGGACAAAGGGACTAGAAAGGGAGCATCAAGAGTCGAGAGATTGCAACATACTTTAGAAGAGGGATTTGTTTGGAATGATGGTATTTAGAAGGCAGCAGAAACCAGAGTACACAGAAGGGGACTCCAGTGAGAAGAAAATGAGTGAGCCTCCAGAACCCAAATAAAGTCCAGGACTTAAGGGATACAGGTGGAGGGGATGATGGGGTAAGTTAAAAGCCAGCAGACAAGGGCTTACCCTTGAGTCTCATGAAAGATGTTTATTCTTTAGAGACCATGAAGGGAAGATTCTTGGGGCACCAAGACCACCAGCATGACTGAGGACAGGGACAAGACCTGGGGATGAAAATGCTATTAATTGGAAATTTGCTTTCCAAATGGTCAGAACATCCTCCTGATCCTACCACCCCCAATCCACCCTTGCCCACTCCTACATTCCAAGCATAGAAGGCCGGTTGCAAGGCAAGTTACTGGAAAATTTACTAGAGAAAATGACTTATGCATGCTATCTTTGTGAGTATTCCCAACAAGATAGTTGCCTCCCTGCCCCAACACCCAAATAGACACCTGTCAGTCCACATGCCATCGCCCACCCTTGCAGAGCTGATCAGAGCCTGATCGGCCTTATCAGCGTGTTTGTATTAAATGCTAGTGAACAACCAAAGAGCATCAGACAACTGAAGAAAGCCACCCATGTGAAACAGAAACATCAAAATAAAATGATAAAAGAAATTGAAAGAAACATTGTCCCACTACATTGGATTCCAGAATGAACCACTGGGGAATCCCTGGCATGCCAATGGTTAGGACTCTGCACTTTCACAGCCAAGGACCCATATTTGATCTTTGATTGGAGAACTAAGATCCCACAAGCCGCGTGGTGCTGTCAAAAAAATAAAAAAAAAATCATTGTAACAGAATGACTTCAGTCAAGCCACAGGGCAGGAGCAAAATAAATTGCTGAACTTCACCATGGTCTAGTGGCTAATTCTCCACGTTTTCAAAGCAGGGGACCAGGGTTCAATCCCTGGTCAGGAAACTAAGTCCCATATGCTACAGTGAAGGTCTCATATAACCACGAGCCAAATAAATACATAGCTTATTGTTGTGTGCCACTGCGATTTTTGCGGCTGTTTCATAGCAAAAGCTGACAGACACAACTCATAAAAATAGAATAGGAAGCTGTGACTACTGAACAATAAGAACACAGGAGATAAAACTTAAAGGCAGCCAAGATAAGGGTTTCAGTAGCAGTTTTGGGAAGTAAGTCACAGAAATATCTCTAGGGTATAATAGGAAGAACTGGAGACAGAACATATGAGAGGGGAAAACAGACTTAGAAAAACAATCTAGGAGGTCTAACATTTGACACAGAGGAATTAAAGAGAGAGAGAGCAGAGAAAATTATCAAAGAAATAGTTAAAGAAAGTTTGCACAAACCAAAGATCGTGAGTCTCCAGATTGAGTTGGTTTATGTGGAACTAGCAGTGGCACCCCACTCCAGTACTCTTGCCTGGAAAATCCCATGGACGGAGGAGCCTGGTGGGCCGCAGTCCATGGGGTCACTAAGAGTCAAACACGACTGAGCAACTTTACTTTCACTTTTCAGTTTCATGCATTGGAGAAGGAAATGGCAACCCACTCCAGTGTTCTTGCCTGGAGAATCCCAGGGACGGGGGGGCCTGGTAGGCTGCTGTCTAAGGGGTCGCACAGAGTCGGACACAACTGAAGCGACTTAGCAGCAGCAGTAAAGTGAACAAGAAATAATCCATACCACAAACATCATCATATAACCTCAGAAGACCAGCAGCAAAGAGAAGGTCCCAAAAGCTTCCAAACTTAAAAATAGTTTTAATACATTGAAGGTTGCTTACTCCTTGAAACGAAAGTTATGACCAAAATAGACAGCATATTAAAAAGCAGAGACATTACTTTGTCAACAAAAGTCCGTCTAGTCAAGGCTATGGTTTTTCCAATGATAATGTATGGATGTGAAGTTGGACTATAAAGAAAGCTGAGTTCCGAAGAGTTAATGCTTTTGAACTGTGGTGTTGGAGAAGACTCTTGAGAGTCCCTTGGACTGCAAGGAGGTCCAACCAGTCCATCCTAAAGGAGGTCAGTCCTAGGTGTTCTTTGGAAGGATTGATGTTGGAAGCTGAAGCTCCAGTACTTTGGCCACCTCATGCGAAGAGCTGACTCATTGGAAAAGACTCTGATGCTGGGAGGGATTGGGGGCAGGAGGAGAAGGGGATGACCGAGGATGAGATGGCTGGATGGCATCACTGACTCGATGGACATGGTTTGGTGGACTCCGGGAGTTGGTGATGGACAGGGAGGCCTGGAGTGCTGCGGTTCATAGGGTTGCAAAGAGTCGGACACGACTGAGCGATTGCCTGAACTGAAGTCGTTGCTGACTATCTATTTTACATACAGTAGTATGTTGATCGAAACCTCCTAATTTATCCCTCCCCTCTGTCTTTCCCTTTGGTAACCATAAGTTCGTTTTCTAAGTCTGGGGTCTGTTTTTATTTTACAAATAAGTTCGTATGGATCACTTTTTTAGATTCCACATATAAGTGACATCATATGATATTTGTCTTTCTCTGACTTCTTTCAGTTAGTATAATAATCTCTAGGTCCATCAAAAATAGAAATATAAGCTTTTTATTTAGAAATATAGAGACATTTAAAGGAAATAATGAAAAGGGTTTAAGTAGTTCCTTTGGGGTTGAGAAAGACAGGGCAAGGGCTTCATAATTTTCCTTTTTGTTGTGAAATCAATGTCTACATCTTTTGTTCACGTGGTGACAAAGGAACGAGAAGTAGTAACAGGTGCAGTCAGAGTCACTGGGTAGGGAGGAGAGTTGGAAAAGAGGGCTTACATGTGGGAGAAGATTCCTGCAGGGGGCCATGCGTCCGGCCCAAGACAGCTGGCGAGGAGACTCCTACCCCCTCTAGTCATGCCCATGCCTTCCAACCTTCCCTGGAAGACTGTCACTGTGGTCTGAGGGGAATGAGGGCAGAACTTGCCCCATATGGGACACTGCAGGGCCCAGCAGGGCTGGGGTAGGAATGGAAAAGTGTGACTGCAGAGGAGACGTTTCTCATCCTTGCAGCACCTTTCCTCAGGTGGTACATAGAGTCAGTAGAAATAGGAGTTGGTCAAGCAGAGAAGCTGTGGACACGATTGGGGACCGACCTGCAACATGAACTGGAGTTAGGCGAAGAGGGGAATGAAGCCTAACTTGGGCTGCTTGGAGCCTGACTTGAATGGAAGTGATCCGGGCTTGGTGTCCTGAGAGCCAGAAGGATTGGAAGGCTGAGAGTCAGATATATTTAGGGAAGGCCTCCCTGGAGCCAGTGTGGATGATAAACTGCAGAGCTGAGAAGGAGGAAGACCAGTTAGGCAGCTGTTGAAATAACTCAGGCCAGACAGGAGGGAAGTCTGAATTAAGACCAGACTGGGGACTTCCCTGATGGTCCAGTGGTTAAGATTCTGCCCGCCAGTGCAGGGGGCACAGGTTCAATCCCTGGTCCAGGAAGACTCCACATGCCACGGGGACAACTAAGCAGGTCTGCCACAACTACAGGGCCCGTGCTCTAGGGTCAGGGAGCTGCAGCTACTGAAGCCCGAATGCCCTAGAGTTTGTGCTTCAACAAGAGAAGGCCCACGCACCGCTACTAGAGAGTAGCCTCTGCTCTCTGCAGCTAGAGAAAGCCTGCATGCAGCAATGAAGACCCAGCACTGTCAAACATAATTAAAACTTTAGGACTATAATAAAGTCCAGGCTGTAGGGATGAAGAGGTGGGGGAAGTTGGAGGGAATTTGGGCAGTGAAATACATTCCCAGCCAGTAAGATATAGCAGCTAGAGGGGGATGAGAAGGCCACGGTGACTCCCAGGTTTCTGGCTTTGGTGAATTCGGAGACAGAATGTGTGAGGAGGATCCACTGTGAAGGGAGAGGGAGGCCACCTTTGGGGATCTGGGGGCACCTAGATGGAATGTCCAGGAGGCACTGGGACACACAGGCCTGAAACTCAGGGAGTCGGGGGAACCACCAGTGTGTACATGGTCCTGGAGGCAGCGAGTAGATGAAACCCACAGCCAGAGAGAGTGTGGAGGGTGAGAAGTGGGGTGAGGAAGCAGATGGCAAGGAGCCTGGGATGGAGCCCCTAGACTCATAGGAGGAGATGCCAGAGAGGAGGTGCCAGGGAACAAAGGCAACTTCATGGGCATCAGAAGAGGCCAAGGCTGGAGAACGGGTGCCACGTAAGGCATGGAGTGGACGCGCCAAGGGTACCACTGGCCACCCTGGCAGGAGGTCCCGTCAAGGATGGGCGTAGATCACCAAAGAGTAAGAGGATGGAAGAGCGGCTATGGAATTTCTCAGACCTCATGTTGCAAAGCTGTCCAGTTCCTGGGTTGCGTTTCCGGGTGGTGGGGTGCTCTGGGAAGCTCTTGCACCTTGTGGGCTCGGAGAGAGGAAGTGCTTCCTTTAGCACAGAAGGTGGAGCCTTGAGGTGGAGGAAACACGTTACCTCAGTCACCAGCGTCCCAGCCTGGTGCAGAGAGAGGGGAGTTCCTGGGACAGGAAGCCCAGTCCCAGTGGTCTCCTTGGCTCACATCTGATTGCCCCCTTCTTCACATCCTCCTTCCCACCAGCTCCTGTTGGTCCTGCTTTGGACATTGGACTTTGGAGTCTCATAGATGAGTATGACACAGTCCTTGACCTAAATGTGTTCATGGCACATAATCCTCAGCAGGAAGAGATGGAAGGCTAGAAGGCACTCTCACAGCGACCTGCAACTCCTAGGAGCTGGGAGAGAGGCTGCCAAGTCTTCAGAGAAAGTCTTTGACCAGCTTAGGTGATGCAAAGAATTACAAGAATGAGGAAAAACCATAGAATCACAGTGGTGGGAGGGAAATGGGGAGAAGGCATGGAGAGGCCAAGCTGATCTGCAGGAAGCATAAGGGCTGCGGGCACTCGGGCTGGAGGGAGAGCCTGGGCGAGGGAGGATCCCCTTTGGTGCCTTCAAGAAAGTCAAGTTCGAGGGGAGGGGAGGGGCAAGGTAGAGGTAGGGTATGAAGAGTACAAAATACTATAAAGAATCTGCCACCAATGCTAGAGACTTGGGTTCGATCTCCAGGTTAGGAAGATCCCCTGGAGAAGGAAATGGCAACTCACTCCAGTATTCTTGCCTGGAAAATCCTATGGACAGATGAACCTGGCAGACAGTCAACGGGGTCGCAAAGGGTTGGACATAAATTAGTGACTAAACAACAACAATATATTGTACAACACAGGGAATATAGCCCATAATTTATAATAACTACTAATGGAAGATAGCTTTTAAAAATCGTGAATCGCTATATTGTACACCTGAAACTTAAATAATGTCACAAGTCACTTCTACCTCAATAAAAAAAAAAAAAAGTGAAAAGAAATGGAATCATTAAAAAGAAATGTCAATTTACAACATGGCCAGGCTGTACAAACCACCATCAGAGGAGCCCTTCCTTCCTGGAGCAGAGTTCCTTGAAAGGCAGTGACACCATGGTGGCACCAAGAAACAGCAGTAGACCCCCCCCCCCCCCAGGGAGGAGGGGCCCTGGGTCAGGGAGGGCACGCACTTGGGCAGCTGCTCAGCCTCATCTCCACCTGAGCTCTCCTCAGCTCTCACTCTGTGAACTGTTACCAGGGAGACTCTTGGCTCCTAAGTCTGGTGCAGGGATCTGCAAAGTACGGGCCGAGGGCCACGTCTGCGACCTATTTTTGTAAATAAAGTTGTATTGGAAGTCAGCCACACCCATTCAATTATTTATTGTTTATGACTGTTTTCATGCTGTGACAGCAGAATCCAGTAGTTGTGACCGCCCAAGACCGGCGCCCTGCAAAGCTTAAAATATTTACTATCTGGCCCTTCACAAAACATGTTTGCCAACACTGCTCTAATGGATATAGTAGGACACAGGCTTCGTTGCTGCAATGAAGGTCAAAATCTTAGTGGCTTGAACACAACAGAGGTTTCCTTCTTTCCCATGAACAATCTGAATGTAAGCTGTGCAGTCTGGTCGGAGACCTAGTTCCCTCAGCCATTTGTTCTCCACTGCAGGCCTCTCCAGCTAGCAGGAGGAGGAGGAGGAAGGTGGAGCACATGCCTTCTTTCTTTGAGGGTACAGCCTGAAAGTTGTGCCCATAGTTTCCCCTCCCATCCCACTGATGAGCTGCTGGTCACATGGTCACATGTAGCTGCAAGATAGATTGGGAAATGATACCTTTACCAGAGGGCCATGAGTCCAGTCCAACTTCTTACGGACTTCATTACCAAAGGAAGAAGAGGAAAATGGATTCTAGAGCATTCTGTAGTCAAGAACAGAGTGAAGAGGGAGAGGAATTTGCACTGGAGGGTCTTGGAATAAAATTTGTAACATGCCCAACTTGGGCAGGTGTTTGTAGTATAAAATGTCTCCTTCCCCCAAATATTTATTGAACCCTTGATTAGATCAGGGGCTTCGGATCAGGCTCCAGCTGAGTGTTTGTTTTTTTTTTTTTTTTTACAGATAAGGAAGCTGATGTTCAAAGTGGTTATGTGAGTTGTCTGAGGGCCTGTCCTTTTGCCCCAGGCATGAGACTCCTCCTGCCTGACCATCCTGCTTCCCTGGAGATATTCTAGCTGGGAGCTAGACTTGTGGCCTGTGAGGCTGCCTGAGTATTGGGGGGAAAATAGACCAATTATTTTAACAGTGAGAATTTAATACAGGGGATTGGCTGAATGGATCTCAGAAGACTGAAGAGACAAAAGGAGACACTGGGGTAACCAGAGAGTAACTTCTTCCTACCGCCATGGGAATAGGAGGAAGAGGGTGGGGTCATGACTCAGAAGCCTGGAAGAGGGAGCTGGTGGAGGGAGTGTTGGTGCCCAGCTGGGGCTGGTGTCTTAGAAGCTTGGAGAAGGGTCCTCAGGAAGCTGGGACTCAGAACTCCAGACCTCTGAGCGAGTGGGGAACCTCATCCTGGGAATGTGGAAAGAACTAGAAACTAGAGTCAATGGTTACTGGGACCAACTATGGCTTCCAGGGCAGCAAGACTGCTGGTACAGTGAAACGTATGAAGGAGTGAATGCCTTCCTCCTCTCCCTCTATTAGCCCCTGTTGGCAGAAGCTATTGGGAATCAGCTGGCAAAGCAGAAAAATGGTTTGGAGACCCAACCCCAGCTCCAGAAAGCTGGGCATAGAAGGGTAGATTTGTTTGTTTTGTTTTTTGGCTATGCCCCATGCAGGATCTTGGTTCCCTGACCAGAGGTCAAACCTGTGCCCCCTGCGGTGGAAGTGTGGAGTCTTAACCTCTGGACCACCAGGGAACTCCTCAGAAAGGTAAGTTTGGAGCTGAGAGGAGATAATAAGTAATCCAGGGGCTATAGCTGCACTTAGACCCCTGGTCTTTACAGATGGAGCCCCCATCTCTGAGCCAGTGTGGACCTGGAACCTCGAACATCTGCCTCTTAATACATTGGCTGCCAGGAATGCAAAATGGTGCAACCATTTTGGAGATTTTCTTATAAAGTTAAATATGCAAGTATTAAATGGCCCAGCATTCCCCTCTTAAATATTTACCCAAGAGAAATGAAAACTCATGTCCACACAAGCACTTGTGCTTAAATGTTTGTGGCAACTTTAATAACCCCAGACTTGGAAACAGCCCCAATGCCCATCAACTTGTGAATAGATGCCAAATTATGGTATGTTTCTACTATAGACTGCTACTCAGTGATAAGAAGAATAATTACTGATGTATACACGTCAACACTGATGAATTATACCCCGTGAAAGGAGCCAGGCACAGAAGACCGCATACTCTGTAATTAATTCCGTTCATATGAAATTTGAGAAATGGCAAAGGGGAATGATAGCACACAGATCAGTGTTTGCCAGGGCCTGGGGTGGGGAAGGGAGGAGATTGATGGCAAAGGGGCCTGATCCTTTGGGAGTTTTTCAGGGATAATGGAAATCTCCTGTATTGTGATGCAGTGGCTACATGATTGTCAAAACTCGTTGACTTATACACTCGAACTTGGCGAGGGTTTGGTTTGTTTGGTTGTGCTGGGTCTTCGCTGCAGCTCGAGGGCTTCTAGTTGAAGCACATAGGTTTACTTGCTGCTCGGCACGTGTGATCTTAGTTCCCTGACCAGGGATCAAACCCGGGTCCCCTGCATTATAAGGCAGATTCTTAACTACTGGACCACCAGGCAAGTCCCTAAGTTGATGAGTTTTATCATATGTAAATTATACTGCAATAAAGCCAATTCTTAAAATGCTGTTAGAATGGGGCACATAGTCTATTTACTTCTAATACCACCTCCTAGGAGCCTCCGTTTGAGCAGCAGACAAAGGGATCTTTTTAAAACATTAATCAGATTACATCACTCTTTAAACACTCTCATGGATTCTCTTTCCTCTTTGAATGAAATCCAGAGGATTACTGGGGCCTGCAAGTCCCTACGCCTTGCTTACTGACACCAACACTACGGGGACTGGAGCAGTAGGACAAATGGAAGCCTGTGTACTGTGTGTTTAAATTCTTACGGCTGCTAATGAGACAGTTCTGTTCTTCTGCCTTGAAATTCTTATGACTGCAGAGCGAGCCAACAAGCTGCTAATAAGACAGTTCTGTTCTTCTGCATTGACCAGTAGACCTTCATGGGGAGCTGGAAGGCCAGGTTCACAGTTAGATTCTTAGAGTCCTTGCAGTTCTGTGCCAGAGGTGATGGCATGGAAGGCAGACCCTAAGGCACAGTTTGCCCCACCCCCTTGAGCTTTCCATCCAGGCTCCAGCTGACGCTGAAGATATCTGCCAGGCCCCTGGAGACATCTGTGTTTGAAATCCCCTGGAGGCTGAAGACAGCATTGGGTATCAGTCAGTTCAGTCGCGCAGTCGTGTCCGACTCTTTGCGACCCCATGAATCGCAGCACGCCAGGCCTCCCTGTCCATCACCAATTCCTGGAGTTCACTCAGACTCACGTCCATTGAGTCTGTGATGCCATCCAGCCATCTCATCCTCGGTCGTCCCTTTCTCCTCCTGCCCCCAATCCCTCCCAGCATCAGGGTCTTTTCCAATGAGTCAACTCTTCGCATAAGGTGCCCAAAGTATGGAGCTTCAGTTTTAGCATCATTCCTTCCAAAGAAATCCCAGGGCTGATCTCCTTCAGAATGGACTGGTTGGATCTCCTTGCAGTCCAAGGGACTCTCAAGAGTCTTCTCCAACACCACAGTTCAAAAGCATCAATTCTTCTGCGCTCAGCCTTCTTCACAGTCCAACTCTCACATCCATACATGACCACAGGAAAAACCATAGCCTTGACTAGACGGACCTTAGTCGGCAAAGTAATGTCTCTGCTTTTGAATATACTATCTAGGTTGGTCATAACTTTTCTTCCAAGGAGTAAGCGCCTTTTAATTTCATGGCTGCAGTCACCATCTGCAGTGATTTTGGAGCCCAAAAAAACAAAGTCTGACACTGTTTCTACTGTTTCCCCATCTATTTCCCATGAAGTGATGGGGCCAGATGCCATGATCTTCGTTTTCTGAATGTTGAGCTTTAAGCCAACTTTTTCACTCTCCTCTTTCACTTTCAACAAGAGGCTTTTTAGCTCCTCCTCACTTTCTGCCATAAGGGTGGTGTCATCTGCATATCTGAGATTATTGATATTTCTCCCAGCAATCTTGATTCCAGCTTGTGTTTCTTCCAGTCCAGCATTTCTCATGATGTACTCTGCATATAAGTTAAATAAGCAGGGTGACAATATACAGCCTTGACGTACTCCTTTTCCTATTTGGAACCAGTCTGTTGTTCCATGTCCAGTTCTAACTGTTGCTTCCTGACCTGCATACAGATTTCTCAAGAGGCAGGTCAGGTGGTCTGGTATTCCCATCTCTTTCAGAATTTTCCACAGTTTACTGTGATCCACACAGTCAAAGGCTTTGGCATAGTCAATAAAGCAGAAATAGATGTTTTTCTGGAACTCTCTTGCTTTTTCCATGATCCAGCGGATGTTGGCAATTTGATCTCTGGTTCCTCTGCCTTTTCTAAAACCAGCTTGAACATCAGGGAGTTCACGGTTCACATATTGCTGAAGTCTGGCTTGGAGAATTTTGAGCATTACTTTACTAGCTGTGAGATGAGTGCAATTGTGCGGTAGTTGGAGCATTCTTTGGCATTGCCTTTCTTTGGAATTGGGATGAAAACTGACCTTTTCCAGTCCTGTGGCCACTGCTGAGTTTTCCAGATTTGCTGGCAAATTGAGTGCAGCACTTTCACAGCATCATCTTTCAGGATTTGAAACAGCTCAACGGGAATTCCATCACCTCCACTAGCTTTGTTCGTCGTGATGCTTTCTAAGGCCCACTTGACTTCACATTCCAAGATGTCTGGCTCTAGATTAGTCAACACATCATCATGATTATCTGGGTCATGAAGATCTTTTTTGTACAGTTCTTCCGTGTATTCTTGCCACCTCTTCTTAATATCTTCTGCTTCTGTTAGGTCCAGACCATTTCTGTCCTTTATCGAGCCCATCCTTGCATGAAATGTTCTCTTGGTATCTCTAATTTTCTTGAAGAGATCTCTAGTCTTTCCCATTCTGTTCTTTTCCTCTTAACATGTATCTCCTGATTTCTCCCCAACCTGTGCTTTGCTCTGAATGCCTGAGTGTATATGTGGGCATGCATGCATGTGTGTGCAAGTCTCCATGCGTGCACGGGTGCACCTCTCTGTGTATGTTCACTTGTGTGCAGGTGTATATGCAAGCGTGTGTGTGCTGCACACGTGTACTTCAACAGTGGTGTGAGTTCCATGAAGGCAACTACTGTCTGTATCCTTTCCACCTGTACAGAACAGAGGCTAAATGCTCATTAAGTGAATATACGAATGAATTAGCCAGTCCAGCACATTTATTGACAGTGTGGGTTTGAAATCGGCCAGATTTAAGGTCAAAATCTTACTTCATCACTCATCCACTAAGTCACTTTGGTTCAGTCTCCTAATCCCATAGAGCCTCGGTTTCCTTATCTCAAGAGCAGGGGGGAAATAATGACATATTATAGGGGTTGGAATGAGGATTAAGTAACAATAATCAGAGCCAACATGTATTGAGCTGGACTTTGAGCCAAACACTGTAGTTAGGGCATTGAAAGTCTAACTCACATACTTTTGTTGCAATTTTGTGGTGGAGGGTTGGTTAAACAGTAAACTCTGAGTGTCTTAGCTATTATCATACTTGTGATCAAAGGAGAAGAGATTCCGGATCCTTAAGCCTCAGGGGGCTTCTTCTCATGAATCCTGCTCAGATTCTGGCTGATGAGGCGTCTGGAGATTTGGCTGTGGAATTCAGCAAGCAGCGCTTTGCCAAGCTGCTGCCAAGTCCCTTCAGTCGTGTCTGACTCTGTGCGACCCCACAGACGGCCTCCTGCCAGGCTCCCCTGTCCCTGGGATTCTCCAGGCAAGAACACTGGCGTGGGTTACCATTTCCTTCTCCAATGCATGAAAGTGAAAAGTGAAAGTGAAGTCGCTCAGCCGTGTCCGACTCTTAGCGACCTCATGGACTGCAGCCTACCAGGCTCCTCCGTCCATGGGATTTTCCAGGCAAGAGTACTGGAGTGGGGTGCCATTGCCTTCTCCGGCTTTGCTAAGCTAGCTCTCACTATTTGACCCTCTTGTTAGACCGGTCCTTTCACTTGTGACTTATGATATTTCTTCCTCCAGGTGGCGCTGCAGAGTGGGAACTGGGCTTCTAGGTCGCAGCGTCCCCTGGTGGTCAATTTCCATCAATGATTTTGATTAGGCACAGAGCCCTTTCCACAACTCAAGTGCAGTGACCGTGGATGACATATATGGGGGGAAAATAGAATTTGACGTAATAAGTTTTAAGTCAGAGGAGAGTGAACTGTGCAGGGGGAGATAGACCAAGAAGGGACCAAGCCATATCAAGGAAATTATCATCAACTTTAACATCAATGATGTCCATCAATTACTGTCCATCTTCCATGTGCCAGGCATTATACTGAGTACTTGGCATTCACCAACTTATTTAACCCATCTACAGAAGGTTTCATGAGAACAATGGTTTTCATTGAAGCTGGGCACAGAGTAGGTGTCTGGGACCTAGTAATTGCTCACTACATTTTGAGAAATGAATAAGGCAATAATCTTATGAAACAGTATAATCATCTCCATTTAGAAAAATGAACAAGGAAACTGATGGTCAGAGAGGTGGTTACATAACTCAGGTGTGTCAGAGCCAGGGCACCTAAGTTCCAGACCCAGCCCTGCTGTGTGCTGAGACGCCACAGAGGAGGGCAGGGCCCTTCTGCCTTCAGGGAGCTTGCTGTCTAGTTGGCTTCATCCACACCCTCCTTGTCTTCAAAGGTTGCTTCCTGGGGCCTGCCAGGTGGCTATTTATGGCTCAGGGAGGAGGTCAATGAGGTTCCCCTCATAAATTACAAAGGGAGACACATGTGGGTCAGGATTGGGGAATTCAGTACATGAGGGATCCCCAGGAACCTTGCTCAGTCTAATCTGGGGTTTTCCTTCTCTTCCTTAGGAGAGTCATTATTCCAGGCAGTGGACACTTGCTGACTTCCTGTAAGATGAGCTCCAGCGCCATCTTCCAGTCTTGCCCCAGACCCTGACCATCATCATGCTCCTGTTTCTGCCACTGGAGCACTTAGCCTTGATAAACAGCTACTCAGAGGTGGGTATCTTCATTTTATCTTTCAGACCTGCAGCACTTGAATGAGAAAGGTTTGAAAACTGCTGTGCATTTTGTGACATTAAGATCTAGTCCTAAAAAAAAAAAAAATCTTGTCCTCATTCAGGACTGGCAGCCCTCAGATATGTTCTGAGAATATTGAACCTTTCCTTGGAGAAGTGGTTATAAATGGGTGTTAGTGCATGCGTGCATGCTAAGTCGCTTCAGTCCTGTCCGACTCTTTGCGACCCTAGGGACTGTAGCCCGCCAGGCTCCTTTGTCCGTGGAATTCTTCAGGCAAGACTACTGGAGTGGGTTACCATTTCCTCCTCCAGGGGATCTTCCTGACCCCAAGATGGAACCTTCTGAATTGCAGGCAGATTCTCTACCACTGAGCCTCTGGGGAAGCCTATTGAATGGATATTAGTAAACCTTCATAATGCAGCAATGCCCCTTCTCTGGGTGGCCCCTGGTTTGTTTATTTATTTTTTTATATATAGCTTCAGTGTCTTCCATTTTCTTTCTTATTTATTTATTTACGACTGTGCTGGGTCTTCGTTGCTGTGCGAGGGCTTTGTCCAGCTGCAGTGAAGCGGGGCTGCTCTTCCTCGTGGTGCTTGGGCTTCTCATCGCGGAGGCTTCTCTTGTTGCAGAGCACGGGCTCTGGTGGTGGGGGCTTTAGTAGTTGTGGCTCCACGATGCAGGCTTAGTAGTTGCTGCACCCAGGCTTAGATGCCTCACACCATGTGGGATCTTCCCGGACCAGGGATTGAACCAATGTCCCCTGCATTGGCAGTTGGATTCCGTCCCTGGTCCTGGAAGATCCACCAGAAAAGACCCTAGCATTTGTTTTTGAGTCCTTGAGCCTCTGTTTTTCAGCATTCTCTTTGGCACCTTACTGTCAGAATGTCAGAATGTCACTTTACTGTCATTTGCTTCCTACTGACACTCGCTGTTTTCTTCCTCCTGAACTCTTGGGCTGAAACCTCTAAGCTGTTAGGTTTGAGTGTATATTCAAAGTAACCTGGTGGGAAGGGAGGGCCTGCAAACTTGTTTCTGTAAATAAAACACATGAGCGTTACTGCCTGGACCAGAAGCTACCAATGCGAACAGTTGAATAACCTGTGTGTGAGTTTTTCCCACAGGCTGTGGAGAGGGGAGGTTATCTCAAGTCAGTTCTCAAGATGCAAGTGGTCACTTCAGACGTTTCTTTGTACCTACTCAGAAAGACTCAATACAAATGTGCTGCTTGGAACGTGTGAAGGGTTTGGCTTCTCTTCCTGGCAATTCCTCTGCCTCATTCTCTCACCACAGCAGCAGCAGCAGCAGCAGCGGGAGACCAGTGGTGGGCGTGAGGGACACAGGAATCACAGCAGCAGCAGGACCGGGGCCCACTGCTGACAGAGTGTCTGGCCTCAAATTACACTGTATCAGAGCTCGGGCATAAAATTAGCAGCAGTGTTCTGTGTATGAGGAGCCAGAGAAAATAGCCAGATTCAGCAGAATTATGGGCAAAGAAAGGTTGAGAAGGAGTTGGGGAGGGGAAGAGCTGGCCCCTTGCAGGCCTTCAGCCCTTCCCTGGACAATCCTGGACTGCTGCCCCGAGGCAAAGGCAGCTGCTCAGTGGCTGAGTCAGGTCCTCAGGAGGCTTTTTGGGGTGGAGGGAGCTGGGAATGGGAAAGGAAGATCTTGAGAAACCCGGGAAGGTGAAATTGAGGGTTTATCCTACCCCACACACACACACACACACACACACACACAGCACAACACACACACATCCACACTGAAAACTTGGCACAGGATTTAGATATTCCCATATCTAGGCACTTTTCATGCATTTTTTTCTCATTAAGTTTTACAACAACCCCATTTGGTAAGCCTGATTCACAGATAAAAGGGTGCCCAAGTTCATGTGCTGTGGATATATTTATGTTTATGCTCAGTTTGTGCCCACTCAGATTCCAGCATTTCAATATAGCCTCTCTGCAGCCACTGTGAAGAGGATGGAGGTTCCTTAAATGACTAAACATGGAGTTACCATGTGATCCAGCAACCCCACTCTTGGGCATATATCTGGAAAAGATGACAACTCTAACTCGAAAAAATACAATCACCCCAATATTCATTAGCAACAGTACTTACAATAGCCAGATATGAAAGCAACCTAATTGTCCACTGACAAACTAATGGATAAAGATGTGAGAGAGAGATATATATACCCCCCCACACACACAATGGAATATTGCATGCATGCTCAGTTGCTCAGTTGTGTGTGACTCTTTGCAACACTATGAACTGTAGTCCCCCAGGTTCCTTTGTCCGTGAGATTCTCCACGCAAGAATATTTCCTCCTCCAGAGGCTCTTCCTGACCCAGAGATCAACCTGTGTCTTCTGCATCTCCTTCATTGGCAGGCGGACTCTTTACCACTGAGCCACCTGGGGGAAGACAATGGAATATTATTGCTCAGTGATAAAAATAATGAAATAATGCCATTTTCAGCAACATGGATGGACCTAGAGATTATTATACTAAGTAAGTAAGTTAGAGAAAGACAAGTACCACGTGATATGGCTTATGTGTGGAATCTAAAATAATGATACGATGACCTTATTTACAAAACAGAAACAGACTCACAGACACAGGAAACAAATTTATGGTTACCAAAGGGGGAAAGGGGTATAAATTAGGAGAGTGGGATTAACAAATACACGTGCATGTGTGCCAAGTCACTTCAGTCATGTCTGACTCTTTGAGACCCTGTGGACTGTATTCTGCCAGGCTCCTCTGGCAGAGGAGATTTTCCAGGCAAGAATCCTAAAGTGGGTTTTCTTGACCTCCTCCAGGGTATCTTCCCGACTCAGGGATTAAACCCAAGTGTCTTATGTTTCCTGTACTGGCAGGTGGGTTCTTTACCACTAGTACCCACCTGGGAAGCCCAACAGATATACACTCAGTTCAGTTCAGTTCAGTTCAGTCGCTCAGTCATGTCCGACTCCTTGCAACCCCATGAATCGCAGCACGCCAGGCCTCCCTGTCCATCACCAACCCCCGGAGTTCACTCGGACTCGCGTCCATCGAGTCAGTGATGCCATCCAGCCATCTTATCCTCTGTCGTCCCCTTCTCCTCCTGCCCCCAAACTCTCCCAGCATCAGAGTCTTTTCCAATGAGTCAACTCTTTGCATGAGGTTACCAAAGTACCGGGGTTTCAGCTTCAGCATCATTCCTTCCAAAGAAATCCCAGGGCCGATCTCCTTCAGAATGGACTGGTTGGATATCCTTGTAGTTCAAGGGACTCTCAAGAGTCTTCTCCAACACCACAGTTCAAAAGCATCAATTCTTTGGCTCTCAGCTTTCTCCACAGTCCAACTCTCGCATCCATACATGACTATTGGAAAAACCGTAGCCTTGACTAGACAGACCTTTGTTGGCAAAGTAATGTCTCTGCTTTTG
Source organism: Aepyceros melampus (assembly GCA_006408695.1). Lineage (NCBI taxonomy): Eukaryota > Metazoa > Chordata > Mammalia > Artiodactyla > Bovidae > Aepyceros > Aepyceros melampus. The sequence continues at coordinate 751,177 of SJXQ01006422.1, forward strand.
AATATACTATCTAGGTTGGTCATAACTTTTCTTCCAAGGAGAGGCGTCTTTTAATTTCATGGCTGCAGTCACCATCTGCAGTGATTTTGGAGCCCCCTAAAATAAAGCCTGACACTGTTTCTACTGTTTCCCCATCTATTTCCCATGAAGTGATGGGACCAGATGCCATGATCTTCGTTTTCTGAATGTTGAGCTTTAAGCCAACTTTTTCACTCTCCTCTTTCACTTTCATCAAGAGGCTTTTTAGTTCCTCTTCACTTTCTGCCATAAGGGTGGTGTCATCTGCATATCTGAGGTTATTGATATTTCTCCTGGCAATCTTGATTCCAGCTTGTGTTTCTTCCAGTCCAGCGTTTCTCATGATGTACTCTGCATAGAAGTTAAATAAGCAGGGTGACAATATACGGCCTTGACGGACTTCTTTTCCTATTTGGAACCAGTCTGTTGTTCCATGTCCAGTTCTAACTGTTGCTTCCTACCTGCATACATGTTTCTCAAGAGGCAGATCAGGTGGTCTGGTATTCCCATCTCTTTCAGAATTTTCCACACTACTGTTTATAAATCAGATCAAGAGCAAGGACATACTGTATAACACAGGAAACTATTCAATACCTTGTAATAATCTATAGTGGAAAAAGCCTTAAAAAGAATATATATATATGGATATTTACATATATATATATATATATAAAATATATCTGGATCACTTTCTATACCAGAAACTAGCACAATATTGTAAATAAATTATGCTTCAATAATAAATAAATATATCCTCTCAAACTTACAATGTCATGACTGTACACATTGCATATTCTTAATATATACAATATAAATACCTTCACACTTGTCTACACAGACTCATATATGTTTATAAACATGTTTATATATATGTTTTCAACTAAGCACATATGACGGTACAATCGCATGCCAGTGCTGGGTCATAGTTTCTTGCTAAAATCGTTATCACTTCTGTTTTTCCTGGCCAGCTACAGGCCAGTGTCCTCCTGGTCCCCAGCCACAGCTAGGTGCTTGCACCTCTTGGAACTCACAGACTCCTGCCACACATAACCATGTCCTGTTACTGCTGGTTTAGTTTCATCCTCCAGATGGGGAACCCTGAGTCACCATGACTGGGACAGAGTCATTGTCTGTATTATTTCTAGGTCTTTGGTGTGAATTCTCTGGTACGCTGAGTCTATAAGCTATTTTTCATAGTGGAGAGGTTCTTTCCACAATTTGCAATTTTAGTCTATGAGTCTACAGGGAAGTTTTGTTATTGCCTTGCAAGCTCATGGTATCCAAAGTATTTTGATGTTACTACTTCAGCTTGGGATGTCTCTACTGTGTGGGTAGCTTGGATCTGGGTCTGACACCAGTGCACATTTTAGGTCTGAGGCTCTGATCTTGTATATGTGTCTCTCATTTTGCCACGTCCTGGGAGAGCATCTCAACTCCTGCAGTGACCCCAGGCTGATGGCAGAGATGTTCTATTCCTTCAATCAGTTCTGATACCCAGCTTCACACTGGGAGTGCAGATCTGATTTCCTGCCAGCAGAGCAGGACGTAGAGCCTGAACCTAGTCTCAGACTGGTGGCTAGTCCCTGATGGCTCAGACGGTAAAGAATCTGCCTGCAATGCAGAAGACTTGGGTTTGATGCCTGAGTCGGGAAAAACTCCTGGAGAAGTGAATGGCAACCCACTGCAGTATTTTTGCTTGGAGAATTTCATGGCCAGAGGAGCCTGGCAGGCTATGGTCCATGGGGTCACAAAAAGTCAGACACGACTGGGTGACTAACAATTTCACACTTTCAGTCCGCGATTAGGTATTAAGATCTTAGCCCTATGAGCCCATTTCTACCCCTGGTTTTCCCACTGGGTGTGGGGTGCCTCTCACCGGTATAGGTTCCCTTCTAATAGAATCTGAAAATTAAACTTTCTTGTTTTTGAGCTGGACTTGATATGTTTAAAATACTTAAAAATATATTGTCTCACAGCTTTTATATGCCTGGAGTAGGATGGGAAATTTTGACTTGTGTTCACCCTGCCATGTTTATCTCTGTATTCCAAATGCCCTCTTTGATAAAAAGGTGATTGGGTACATCCCTCCGTTTTTCTCATTTCTTATCTTCTCTTCTGTCCTCCAATGTTGTTCCTGCTTCCCAAGGAGTCCATAAAGAATCTTGATTTCGGAAGGCCCTTGATCCTGGCCAGGCTGCAGGAAGGGAGGCAGATCCTCATTGGATCAGGGCTGTAGTGCTGGGCCCAGAGCATATTGTCTCCTGGGGATTTGAGCTCTGCCCTGAACTCTATTTGGGGCAGAAGGTCCCTTGAGGTGGCTGGGTGGAGTGGGGACGAGGTTCACAGGAAGGGCTTGAGGCTGCCAGCTGCCCTTCTTTTGTAATCCAGACAGCCCTTGGGATCCTGGAATGACTCTTATCCCCAGTCTCTGTGTCTGGGAAACAACGAAAGAACTACAGTGGGAGATCCTGGTTCCAGGCTCCATTGGACTGGCTCTGTCCCTACAGAGCCTCGTCCCAGCCGTGCGGGTCCTAATTCAGCTTGGGGTTGGGACAGAGGGCCAGAAGGGCCCATTCTGTGATGCCAGAGGGCATGTCTTCCCCATCATCCATATCCTCTTGCTGCTGCTTTCTACTTTGCATCTGTGATGCATGAGTGAATGCGAATGGAGTGTCTGTTTGTGTGTGTGTGACAAGTGGGTGTGGCTCTCTTGGGAGAGCTCCCTTCAGAATTCTAGAGCCATACAGGTTAGAGGGGCCACAAAATCATGCTCATTCCCTGAATATTGGGTGAGCACTTGCAACGTGCTAGGCACTGCACTCACTGGGAAGACAGTTGTCAGACATATAAAAATACAAACAAATATGGAGTTACAATAGTTCTCAATGCTCTAAAGCAAAAGTACAGGGATCTGGGAGAGAACAGCAGAGAAAGGGTGACATATTTAGAGTTCAGGTTCCTGGAAGGTCTCCCAGAAGAGGTGACTTCCAAAATGAGCCCTAAAGGAGACAGGGAAGAGCATTCCAGCAGAAACAGCCTGCATGAAGGCTACGAGGGGAAGACATCTTGGAACATTCTAGAAATGGACTAGAGGCCAGTGTGGGAAGGAAACAGCCTGGGAAAGGGGGCTGGGGAAGCCAGTAGGGTGTTCAGAACTTTGGAGGCAGACAGGACTAGAAGTTTGGACTTTTTCCTAGGCAGGTGAAGCAGTTAAAGTTTAAGCAGTGTGCTCAGATTTGTAATGTGATGCTCACTCTGGTTGGCAGCCCTGTAGGGAAAAATGGCTGTGCCAGGCCCAAGTAGGCTTGGGGATCTAGGCATGAGAGAAGTACAGCCCAGAATTCCAGGAAAGGGGGAATAGAGAAGGATAAACCAACCCTCATATTCTAATATGACACAAGTGCCTGTGAGCACTAACTTTGTTGGGGGTACCAGGAAGGCTTTCTGGAGGAGGTGGCATCTGAGAGAGGACTTTGGGAAGGAAGGTGAGGTGGAGGCCTGCACTCCCAGCCTAGGGAATAGGTTGGGTAAAGTCTTGACAGTGAAGGGGTGCAGGCTGGGTGTGATGAGTCAGTGGATGTGAAGTAACTCCCCAAGGATGTAAGCCCCCTGTGGTGGCTGAGTCAGCACTGAGGCCCAGTCTCTGATGGAGAGCAGGTCTCTGATACCCAGCCAAGATCTGGCACCAAGAACTGGCATCGAGGAAGTCCCCAGTGCCCCTCCCCCCAATCAGAGTACCCCACACATCCAGTGTCAGAGAGTGTGTACTTCCCCAGTTGCGGTACATCTGCAAAGTGGGGAAGAGGAAGTATGGGCCACAGGCCAGCCCCACAGGGCCTGGAGGAGGAGCCTCTTCTAGAGCCGAGAGAGGCTTGGCTGGGGGCCTTCCCAGAGGCAGCTCCTGGGGACTCCTGGGACCACAGCCGAGACGAGGCTAGCTGGAGGGAAGTGAGAGGTGACCTCGGCCTGGGCCTGGTCGTGAGACCCTCCGCCACTCCTGCCCTGGACTGACAGCCATGGCCAGGGCACAGCAGCTTCGGGCTGAGAGGTGAGTGCAGGGGCGCTGCCCGCCCGGGGATCGTCACTGTTCCCGGCAGGCCTTGAAGGGCAGAGGCCCACCCTCCTGCAGCTGCTTATCAATGTCAAAAGTTGAGAGGCTGGAGTTGAGTCAGACCCCAAATACTCAGAAATACAGACTCTGAGAAATTTTTAAAGGAAATCCTAGTAGTGGCTCACTTCCCTCAGGCACAGATGAAGACACTGAGGCTCAGAGAGGGGGAGTGACTTTCCCAGGGCCACGCAGGAGTGGGTGGTGGAGTCTGGACGGGAACTCAGGTGTCTGGGGCCCAGGCTGGGCCTTGCTACTCCACACTATTCAGTAATGGGTTTTCATCTTCTGTTCAGATGGAGGCACAGAATCTGGCTGTTTTCCAGGGCTTGGCTCAAATGTCAACTCCTTCAAGAAACCTTCCTTAACAGCCCCCTCCAAACACTTGCCCTATTTCCTTCTTCTGTGTAGTCCTTACTTCTCTGGCATAAGAGTCTATACACACTCATCTGTTTTCTTTGTCACTGGCTCCACAATTAGAAAGAAGTCCTGTGGGGTATTTATCTCTTTTGATCATTGCTATATCCCAGGTCTGTCTAGTCGAAGCTATGGTTTTTTCAGTAGTCATGCACAGATGTAAGAGCTGGACCGTAAAAAGTGCTTAGTGCCGAAGAATTGATGCTTTTCCACTGTGGTGCTCAGAAGACTCTTGGGAGTCCCTTGGACAGCAAGGAGATCAAAACAGTCAATCCTAGAGGAAATCAACCCTGAATATTTACTGGAAAGACTGATGCTGAAGCTGAATCCACTACTTTGGCCATCTAATGTGAAGAGCTGACTGATTGGAAAAGCTCCTGATGTTGTGAAAGATTAAGGGCAGGAGAAGAAAGGAGCGGCAGAGGATGAGATGGTTCAATAGCATCACCGACTTGATGTTATCATGAACTTTAGCAAACTCTGGGAGATAGTAGAGGACAAGGAAGTCTGATGTGCTGCAGTCCATGGGGTCGCAAAGAGTCGACATGACTTAGCAAGTGAACAGCAAATATCCCAGGATTTGAACAATGCCAATACTAAGTGCTTAGTAAATGCTGCTGAGTGAGTGAGTGAGTGAATGAATGAATAACAGATGGATGGATGGATCTTTGAGCTGGAAAATGTCTTTAGATCATTCTGGACCAATCTTGTCATTGATGGATGAGAAAACTGAGCCCCAAGGAGAATAAAATATTCACTCAGGGTCACACGGAGTGAGTGGCAAGGCTAGGGCTCCCAGCATAGCCTTGCCAGGGCCTCGCCTCTTTTCTCAGGAGACATTCTCTGAGTTTCCTCGGTAGGTCAACCTGTGCTCTGAGCTGTGGGGGGACCTGAGGACATAGGGCTTGGTTCCTGCCTTTCTGGATCAGAGCTGCAGATGTATCAGAGCATCAGAAAGAGTGTGGTAAAAGCATGGAAGTGGCTCAGAGGGTCACCGGGAATGGGTCAAGCTGGTCTGGCCAAAGTGGGCAGCAGAGGGCCCCTGGTGGACTCTGCAGCTAGAAGTGGGAGCTGGGATGGAATTCCTGAAAGTCAAATGTCAGAAGGAAGGTATGTGCGTGCACACACACACACCTCTGTGTTGCAGGAGGGGTATCAAATGCAAATGTTTGGAGGGTGATTCAGCAATGCCCTTCCAGGGATCTTCCTAGCAGTTCAGTGGTTAAGACTCTGCACTTCCACTGCAGGGGGTATGGATTTGATCTCTGCTCAGAGATCTAAGATCCCACATGCCGCACAGTGCAGCCAAAAAAAGAAAAAGAATGGTCTTCAAGAGCCACAGAGGGTGGTGTTGGGGACTGGGGTGAGGTTCAGGAAGGCAGGAGCCAAGCCCTATGTCCTCAGGTGCCCCCACAGATTCCAGCTCCTCCAGCCCGCAAGTCCTCAGTGGAGACTGGGCCTGGAATGTAAACCTGAACCTTCAGGAAATAGCTGCTGTTTGAGGCTGGTGGCACCTCCTGTTTCTCAGGGCACGTAGGTCAGAGAGATGATGCCCAGAGCCGACCCCTCCCTCTTAGTCCTGGCCCCCTGGAAGCTGTGCTTGCCCCTTTATGGAGGAAGGGTGCCCTTCCCTCTTTCATGAGCCTAAGGAGGCGCGCCTGGGGTCTCTCAGTCTCCCTGTACCTGGATGCCTATTTAAACGTGAGGTCTGGATGCCTGAGGCTGAAGTGGGGCTGTC
>SJXQ01006422.1:772736-789655 GCA_006408695.1 Aepyceros melampus
AAGCCCGCAGTGGCTCCCACTATCCTCCAGATGTCATACCCCGTCACAAGACTTCAAGGTCCAGTGTGACCTGGCCAGCCTCGTTCCCTTGTCCCCCTCCTGGCCAGCTGCCTCCTTACTCCTGCCCGCGCTCTCCTTAGGGACATTGCAGTGGAGGAGGACCTCAGCAGCACCCCTCTCTTCAAGGACTTGCTAGAGCTCATGAGGTGAGGGGCTAGGGTGGGAGTTTTGAGGGGCATCAGACACCCTGCAGCAGAGAACAGAGGGAGGAGCCCAGCACAGTCAAGGACTGGGCATTTTGTGTCTATTTCACCTTTTTGTTTTATCCACAGCCCAGCCCTGCAGGCTGGGTATCAGCTCACCACATTAGAGATGAGGGGGGAGGGGTGCTGCAGAGAGGTAAAGGGGCTTGTGGTTTGTGGGCCTGGATTTGCTGAAGTTTTTCTAAGTCAAAACCTTGGACTTGAATCCTCCTCCATCAGGGAACCACCACTTCCCAAGACTCAGTTATGAACAGTTGCTTTACAGAATGGAAATGGCATTGTTATATTCCTGACTGTAAAAGTAATATCTATTCATCATTTTTTAAAAAGAATGTCAGAAGCCATGGAAAAGTATAAAGAAGTGAAATCACCTCATTTTTACTCCTCTCATTATCTGATGTGCATTCATATTTCTTCAGCTCACACCCCACCTGCACCCTACTCCCCGTAATTTTATTATTTAGTTGGCTTCAGAGTGTTGTTCTGAGGGTGCAGCATAACTAAAGCAGCTATCCCCTTTTGCCGGCATTTAAGTTATCTTCCACCTTTTTACTATACTACTGTGAATAGTGCTGTGATTCGCCTATTTGATGTCTTGCCTGATTATTTCCTTAGGATGATTTTCTAGAAGTGAGGTTTGGGGATCAAGGTGTTTGCAAGTCAGATAGAGCTTCTGACCCATTTTGTCAGATTTACCAGTGGAAAGTTTGAATGGCTGTTCACCCATCTACCTGTACCCAGATCAGACACTTCCAGTCCTCATGAGTTCTTTGTGGCCACACACAGGGCTGTCTCAGGGGTTTTATCCTCCTCTACTCTGTGCTCAATAAAACCCACTTCTCTTCCCCATGACAGTTCTTAAGTCTTCAGCACACTATAAGACATTTCAAGCTGTTCCACAAATTTATTGTGAAAGTCCCATTTTCCCCTGGAGGTCTCAGTTTGCCCATCTGTACAATGGGAGATTGGACCATTCGGATGATAGAACCAGTGTCCATCTCTGACCTCTTCCAATTCTTAGATCCCGACCCTAAATCTCCCTCTATCCCCTCTCCCTGCTCCCACACCTAGGCCTAAAGGCTGCTGGACCTTTCCCGAACCCTGATCTCTCCCATCCAGGCGGGAGTTCCAGAGAGAGGACATCGCCCTCAACTACCGGGATGCTGAGGGGGACCTGGTTCGGCTGCTGTCGGATGAGGACGTGAGGCTCATGGTGAAGCGGGCCCGAGGTCTCCCCTCCCAGAGGCGTCTCTTCCCCTGGAAGCTGCACGTCACCCAGGAGGACAACTACAACGTCTACAACACGGTCCCCTGAGCCAGTGGCGTCCCTGGGGCAGTGAGGGGACTCCTGGCAAAGAGCCCTCCGAGGGGATTAGGACCAAGAAAGGCTGGGCGTGTGGGACAGACTTCCTGGTTCTGAGTTGGACAGACCTGCTGACCTTGGCTTATACATTTGGTCTCTGAATTAAATAAACCATTTCATCTCAAAGGGGCAGGCTGAGGAAGAGAATGTCTTTGGAAGAAAGAGGAGAGGAAATAAAAACCCATTCATGAGTATCACTGAGGGATCATTTATATACAGAAGAGGGCCCTGGCTTTGAGCCTCTAATTCAGCTACCTGTTTCCTCGCCTTGTCCCCTTGTGTGGGGAAACCCGGTGACACTCCTGTCCCTTCTGGTCACTCCCTTTTAGACCCTTTCCTAGGAGTAACCACCTGCCTCATGGAAGTCATCTTTCCCTGGGTACCCTCTGGGTCAGGTCAACACCAAGCCCTCTGTGTGCCAAGGTCAGGGGCTTCCTCTGCCCTCTTATTCCTGCTGCTCTGCAGAAGGGCAGAGACCTGAGTTGTGGTGTTGGTGGTCTTCATTGTAAGTAAGGGGTGAAGGGAGGGCGCACTCTGGCCCCTCTGGGGAGGAAGAAGAAGCAGAATGGCAGGATCTCCCTCTGTGAGCTGAAGCCTTTTCTCTCCTAAGCAGCCAAAATGTCAATAGGTATCACCTTCAGTAAGACTGCAGAAAGAGCTTGGCAGACCCCTCTTCTCAGTGAAACAAACATTTAACTGATTAAAAAGTACTAAAAACCAACCACTGAAAGTTGAGAGGCCCTACTGCTGCAGCACAATGAGACCCGAGATAGCACACACTCTTTGAAGAATCATGAGCCTAATAAGAAGCAGTGGGTTCTCCAGTGATCCTCCCATACCACTACCCACCCCTGCTGAAAGAGAAAAAAATCCCATGATAAGACCTGGGGTCAGAACCCACAGACTCTGGGAGGTTGTTCTGGGATGCAGAAGCAGTGCTACTGTTAGAATGCTGAGGCCCAGGGAGGCCATGGCATAAAGAGCATGGGCCAGGGGCTCTTGTGCTAGACCAAGGCATAGGGGTAAAGGATGAGGTGATTCCGAGAGAGTGGTATCCCTGCCTCTAAGCAGAAAAAAGTCCCCTCTGGAGTGAAGTGTTCCCAGTTAGGCTGACTGGAGCCACTTGAATTAAAATGCAATAAAATCTCCTAGTCAAAGATCACTGAATCTCTGTGAGTGACAATAGGCAGTGAGAATAAATGATAGCTTTAGACACCCAGGGTCTGCATATTATTAAACTGCATGGCTAAAGTGTTCAAAGAAATAAAGGATGAAATCATAAAAATGAATGACCTAAAGTGAATGACCAGGCAGATTTGCGAAAGAAAAATGGTGTATGTATAAGTGTATGTGTGTGTACATCTGTTGAGGCAGAAAAGACAGTGGATGAGTTAAATAGCATTAAAACATTACACACAGCTGATGAAAAAATTAGTGAATGAAAGATAAAACCAGAAATTACCCAGAATATTACAGAGAGACAAGTAATTGGAGAGTATAAAGATGGAATTAAGAGATGTAAACAATAGAATGAGATTTTTTTAAAAAATCAGGATCTCAGTATGAGAAAATACAGAGAATGGCAAAGAGGTGATGTTTAAATAGATGGCAGATATAGTATTTCAAAACTGATGAAAAACTTCAATCTATGGATATAAGAAACATGTATGGATAGGCAGGATGAATAAAAAATGGTCATAACTGGCTACAATAGATCAAAACTACAGAACATGGAAGCCCAAGAGAATATTTTAAAAGCAGTCAGAGAAAAGTGGAGATCACTACCAAATAACAATTAGAATGAGAAGCAGACTTTTCAGTTGCACCAATGGAAGACAAAACCATTATAACTGTACCTTCAGATTTTTAGAGAAAATAACTTTCAATCTAGAACCTTATGGTCAGTAAAATAATCTTTCAGTAATGAAGATGAGAGGACTTCCCTGGTGGTCCACTGGTTAAGAATCAGCTGGCCAATGCAGGAGACATGGGTTCAGTCCTGGTCTGGGAATTAAGATCCTGCATGCAACAGAGGTAACTAAGCCTGTGAGCCACAACTACAGAAGTCCAGGCGCTCTGGAGACTGTGCTTCACAACAAGAGAAGCCACCATTCGCCACAACTAGAGAAAAGTCCACACAGCAATGAAGTGCTCATGTGCTGAAACAAAGACCCACTGCAGCCAAAAATAAAGAAAAATAAAGAAAGTGCGTGTGTTAGTTGCTCAGTCATGTCTGACTCTTTGTGACCCCATGGACTATAGCCTGCCAAGCTCCTCTGTCCATGGAATTCTCCAGGCAAGAATACTAGAATGGATTGCCATCCCCTCCTCCAAGGGGATCTTTCTGACCTAGGAATCGAACCCAGGTCTCCTGCATGGCAGGCAGGTTTTTTACTGTCTGAGTCACCAGGGAGGCAATGAATGTGAAATGAAATCAAGTATGGATAAATATGGAAAATCTGCATCAAGATACCTGAACTATGCCGTATATCAGAAATTAGCCCAACATTTTAAATCAACTATACTTCAACAAAGAAAAAAGATACCTGAACTAAAAGTATCTTTAAAATACATGCTTCAAGAATAAGGAAAATGGCCCTTGGGGGATAGTCTGAGATGCAAGAGCAAATGATAAACAGAAAGGTCAACATAATTCTTGGACTTGTATTGACTTAGCTAAATTGCAACTGTATTTCCTAGAATTTTCTTCACTGCGTAAATCCAGGTTAGCATGAGCCAAAAGAGACATTTTGCAAGACATTTAGAAAGCGATTGTGAAGCAGCAGCCAAACTCTTTTTAGTTTAGATAAGAAGTGTTGTCCACTATTGTGCAAACCAGACAGCAGGAGAAACCAGAAAAATATCATCTGACTGATTAGCAACCACTTTGCGCCTGTGGTGCATACTCAGTGCAGGCATTCTGGACGAGAAAAAAAAAAAAAAACCAGACTGGTGAGATGTTATCAGCCTTCCTGGAAAACTGTTATGCACACCCCCTTCCTGAACTTCTAATGAAAAGCAGTGTTTCAGTTTTAATTTCTCCCTAGTGGGATTTATACATTACAGTCCATGAACAAAGAATTTTCTAGCAAGGGTAAACACATTTTTTTCCTGACTGTGCTTGCTGCAATCACAAAGCCTAAGACTCTGACACTCTTGAAAGAGTTCAGTCTTAAGAATGTCATTTACAGAACTTCCAACGTTTAAGATGATGCTGATAAATCAGCACTGACAAATGCTGATGCAGGCTCTGTCCATGTCAATGTCAGTTCTTCCCCCTGATCCACAGGGATCCATGGGTTTAATGCAATTAGAAAATATACTCCAATAATATTTTTGTTGTTTAGAGTTTCACAAACCTATTCTATAATTGATATGAGAAGAGTAAAGGACTTGGAATAGTCAGTACTCCTGAAGAGAATAGTGATGAGGCATGCCCTCCAGATAGCAAGACTTATTTTAAAGCAACAGAAAAGAAAATGGCTGGTATTTGGACAGAAATTGACAGTCTGGCAATGGAGCCGAATAGAGAGCTCAGGAACATCATGCATAAATGGTATTTGATACATGATAGAAGTAACTTTGCAGATCTGTGGGCTTCCCAGGTGGCTCAGTGGTCAAGAATCTGCCTGCCAGTGCAGGAGATGCAGGTTCGATCCCTGGGCTGGGAAGACCCCCTGGAGAAGGAACTGGTAACCCACTCCAGTATTCTTGCCTGGGAAATCCCATGGACAGAGGAGCCTGGAGGGCTACAGACCATGGGGTTGCAAAGAGTCAGGCATGGCTTAGCGACTAAACAGCAACAAAGCTTTGCAGATTTGGTCTTCCCTGATAGCTCAGTTGGTTAAGAATCCACCTGCAATGCAGGAGACCCTGGTTCAATTTCTGGGTCGGGAAGATCCCCTGGAGAAGGGACAGGCTACCCACTCCAGTATTCTTGGGCTTCCCTTGTGGCTCAGCTGGTAACGAATCTGCCAGCAATGCAGGAGACCTGGCTTTGATCCCTGGGTTGGGAAGATCCCCTGTAGAAGGGAAAGGCTACCCACTCCAGTATTCTGGCTTAGATAATTTCATGGACTATGTAGTCCATGGGGTCGCAAAGAGTCAGACACGACTGAGCGACTTTCACTTTCACTTTCACATGGGAAAGGAGGAAGAAAATCAAAGAATGGTACCTGGGCAAATTGTTCAACCATATGGAACTCAAAACGAATGAGACTGAATCTCTGTCAAACAATTCTCAAAGGCAGTTTTAGATGTATTAGGTTGTAGGAAGGGAAAACAATACTTAGAGAAGATATACCTAATATCCCCTACCTAATCTTGGAGTGGGGAATAAATTCTTAAACAAAACAAAAATAAATATCAATATATCCGACTATGTTAAAACATACAAAGTTCTGTTTACCAAAAGATGTAAGAGAACAAATAAGCCAAAAGCTAAAAGATATATTTGCAAGATATATAACTGACAAAAGATTAGTCTAGAATATATAAAGAATTCCCCATATAGAAAAGAAAAATACAAACAGTTCTATTTAAAATGAACAACAAACATGAATATGTTTTCCACCAAGGAGGAGTAAATAAACGGCCAACGAATAATGAAAAGATGCTCAGTAATAATGAGAGGGATGTAGGTTAATTCACCCTCTTTGGAAAACCATTTTCCATTGTTTTGTACAGTTGAACGTTCATGTAGCTTATGATCCAACAGTAAGCTCTTGCGCAGGACTGGGACGCAGCAGCTCTCTTTCCAATAACCCCCGACAAGGCTGTCCAGCTGAGCTCTCGTCCAGAGAACTGTAGATTCATCCACTGATGTGATCACAATGGTGAGACACACATGAAAGAGCTTTAGAAACACAACCGAGTGAAAACAATTAAGTCTCAGAAGATAGGCTTCTATGTTTATGAAGCTCAAAAACCATGAAGAAAAACATAGCAAACACAAAAATGTGGATAGGAGTTGCTTCCAGGAGGAAAGGAGGGAATACATAGGGGAGAAAGACAGTTGGGTAAAAATGATGGTTAATGTGTTGCCGGACTCAGGTGTGAGTGGTGGGTTCACAACTGTTTGTTATACTTTGTAGCTTACATACATGTTCAGTTTAGTTCAGTTCAGTTCAGTCACTCAGTCATGTGCGACCCTTTGTGACCCCATGAATCGCAGCATGCCAGGCCTCCCTGTCCATCACCAACTCCCAGAGTTCACTCAGACTCACATCCATCGAGTCAGTGATGCCATCCAGTCATCTCATCCTCGGTTGTTCCCTTCTCCTCCTGCCCCCGATCTCTCCCAGCATCAGAGTCTTTTCCAATGAGTCAACTCTTTACATGAGCTGGCCAAAGTACCGGAGCTTCAGCTTCAGCATCATTCCTTCCAAAGAAATCCCAGGGCCGATCTCCTTCAGAATGGACTGGTTGCATCTCCTTGCAGTCCAAGGGAGTCTCAAGAGTCTTCTCCAACACCACAGTTCAAAAGCATCAATTCTTCGGTGCTCAGCCTTCTTTACAGTCCAACTCTCCATCCATACATGACTAGTGGAAAAACCATAGCCTTGACTAGACGGACCTTAGTTGGCAAAGTAATATCTCTGCTTTTGAATATGTTATCTAGGTTGGTCATAACTTTTCTTCCAAGGAGTAAGCATCTTTTAATTTCATGGCTGCAGTCACCATCTGCAGTGATTTTGGAGCCCAGAAAAATAAAGTCTGACCCTGTTTCCACTGTTTCCCCATCTATTTCCCATGAAGTGATGGGACTGGATGCCATGATCTTAGTTTTCTGAATGTTGAGCTTTAAGCCAACTTTTTCACTCTCCTCTTTCACTTTCATCAAGAGGCTTTTTAGTTCCTCTTCACTTTCTGCCATAAGGGTGGTGTCATCTGCATATCTGAGGTGATTGATATTTCTCCCAGCAATCTTGATTCCAGCTTGTGTTTCTTCCATTCCAGTGTTTCTCATGATGTATTCTGCATATAAGTTAAATAAGCAGGGTGACAATAAAATAGATAACCAGCAAGGACCTACTGTATAGCATGGGGAACAATACTCAATATTTTGTAATAATATCTAAGGGAAAAGAATCTGAAAACAAATATATATATGGACTTTCCTGGTGGCTCAGATGATAAAGAATCCTCCTGCAATGTGGGAGATCTGGGTTTGACCCATTGCTTGGGAAGATCCCCCGGAGAAGGAAATGGCAACCCACTCCAGTATTCTTGCCTGGAGAATCCCATGGACAGAGGAGCCTGGTGGGCTACAGCCCATGGGGTCACAGAGAATCAGACACGACTGAGTGACTAAGCACAGCACAGCATAGAAAGCACAGCCTCAGTAGATGCCTCACTCAAAAGCATTTCTCACCAGTTCCCCAGATTAGACATCTTTACACATTTTGAAGTTCTTCAAAAGTTTAAGATCTATACAATACTAGGTGTCATATTCTTCCATGTGTATATGAGTTCTTCTAAGTCGAGAAGCTGGCCTGACTTTTAAAAACATTATGATGCTTTTACTAATGTTCATTGTAATTTTTCCTGATATAGAGATGATATTTAGTCCCTTTGGACTTTCCTGGTATCTCAGTAGTAAAGAATCCATCTGCCAATGCAGGAGACACAAGTTCAGTCGATCCCTGGGTTAGGAAGATCCCCTAGTGAAGGAAATGGCAACCCACTCCAGTATTCTTACCTGGGAAATCCCATGGACAGAGGAGCCTTGTGGGCTATGGTCCATGGGGTCACAAAAGAGTCAGACACAACTCAGTGACTAAACAACAACAACAATATATTCCTCTTAGGAAATGCAGAAACACAAGACAGTGACACTGAAAATCACCCATAACTTCACACTCTACATGTCTTCATTCCTGTCATTTGAAAACATTTCCTCCTAGTCCTTTGACCTTTGACAGATGATTACTGTAAGATCTCGTAACATTTTCCCCCACCCTACCTATATGACAGAATCACTTTGCTGTACATCTGAAACTCACATAACATTTTAAATCAGCCTCAGTTTATAAGAGTTAGTTTTCATGGGAGGTTCATGCTCTCTGGTTTTCACAACTTCAGGTTCATTTTGTGTGAACTAATTATTCTCTCTATGATGTTATGAGAGCATTGGCTCCTTCCCTTGGGTCACTTTGGACATGCGTGGACACGAAGTGACACTGATCAAGTCTTTCTCTCTTGGCTCCAGAAGGGGCATGGCAGGATTGAGAGCTGACATTTCCCATCTCTCTGATAAATGGAGGATGCCAGTTTTCTGGGAAGGAGTGACTTCTATTCTTTGCAGTGCTCAAGGCTGAGATCTGTGAATGTGACCTGCATATTGTAATAATATCTAAGGGAAAAGAATCTGAAAACAAATATATATATGGACTTTCCTGGTGGCTCAGATGATAAAGAATCCTCCTGCAATGTGGGAGATCTGGGTTTGACCCATTGCTTGGGAAGATCCCCCGGAGAAGGAAATGGCAACCCACTCCAGTATTCTTGCCTGGAGAATCCCATGGACAGAGGAGCCTGGTGGGCTACAGCCCATGGGGTCACAGAGAATCAGACACGACTGAGTGACTAAGCACAGCACAGCATAGAAAGCACAGCCTCAGTAGATGCCTCACTCAAAAGCATTTCTCACCAGTTCCCCAGATTAGACATCTTTACACATTTTGAAGTTCTTCAAAAGTTTAAGATCTATACAATACTAGGTGTCATATTCTTCCATGTGTATATGAGTTCTTCTAAGTCGAGAAGCTGGCCTGACTTTTAAAAACATTATGATGCTTTTACTAATGTTCATTGTAATTTTTCCTGATTATAGAGATGATATTTAGTCCCTTTGGACTTTCCTGGTATCTCAGTAGTAAAGAATCCATCTGCCAATGCAGGAGACACAAGTTCAGTCGATCCCTGGGTTAGGAAGATCCCCTAGTGAAGGAAATGGCAACCCACTCCAGTATTCTTACCTGGGAAATCCCATGGACAGAGGAGCCTTGTGGGCTATGGTCCATGGGGTCACAAAAGAGTCAGACACAACTCAGTGACTAAACAACAACAACAATATATTCCTCTTAGGAAATGCAGAAACACAAGACAGTGACACTGAAAATCACCCATAACTTCACATCTACATGTCTTCATTCCTGTCATTTGAAAACATTTCCTCCTAGTCCTTTGACCTTTGACAGATGATTACTGTAAGATCTCGTAACATTTTCCCCCACCCTACCTATATGACAGAATCACTTTGCTGTACATCTGAAACTCACATAACATTTTAAATCAGCCTCAGTTTATAAGAGTTAGTTTTCATGGGAGGTTCATGCTCTCTGGTTTTCACAACTTCAGGTTCATTTTGTGTGAACTAATTATTCTCTCTATGATGTTATGAGAGCATTGGCTCCTTCCCTTGGGTCACTTTGGACATGCGTGGACACGAAGTGACACTGATCAAGTCTTTCTCTCTTGGCTCCAGAAGGGGCATGGCAGGATTGAGAGCTGACATTTCCCATCTCTCTGATAAATGGAGGATGCCAGTTTTCTGGGAAGGAGTGACTTCTATTCTTTGCAGTGCTCAAGGCTGAGATCTGTGAATGTGACCTGCATATATCTCCTTGACTCTTCTGGCTGATGGATGTGATAGAAGAGGGATTTTCCTGAAAGATAGGGCCAGATGAGGTTGTGGATTGATGAGCCTGGCTTTGGAGAAGAGAGGCCAGGGCAGGGATCCAAGTAAATACTGTTGTGGTGAGAGACGTCGAGCCATCTTCCCAGGCTGTAAACTTTGGGACTTTCCTCCTTTGAAGTTTTGGCTCATGGTCCATTTCCCCAAAAGCTGGTGCAGTAAACCCTCACAATAGCCTTGGTTTGGAGATTTATTTTTAGGGGCATTGAGGGATGGACAAAAGGAAGGAAGTGTGGGGCCAACTTTTGGAAGGCATGGGGAGGAAAGGGAAAAGCAGTTGACAGCTGGAGGGAGGCTGTGAATAGCATGAAAACAGGCTAGGCATCTGGCTCCATGGGTGAAAACATGTGTCCTGTCTTCATCACTTCTTAGTTGGATAACTTGGGTTAGAGATTAAGTTTCCACATGTGTAAAATGGGCTCGTGATAGTAGCGCCTTCCTTTGTCACCGAGTTTGTGAAAATAGGATGTCTACCTTGTACATTCCTTGGCATATAACACTCACCTCCAAAACACTGACTTAACAAAGAGAAGACCACCTGGAAAGAAGTCTAAGCTTTAACAGAAACTCTGAGCATTTGAGCTGGGGCCACTCGGGCCCCTGTTCCCACGGGGAACTGGGGCACAGTGCAGGCTGACTGGAGTCTGGAGGGAATTGTAGACACTTTGGTCATACTTTCCTACCCTACCCTGCCCACCCCCTTCTGGTCCTGTAAATACAAAACCGTCCAGGGACTGTGCTGGTGACGTGGTTATTATTGTTAAGTGGACTTTTATAAGCCACATCCTTCTCTTCTCATGCTTGTCGAGAATTCATCAGGAGATTTCCTATAAGGCTGGTTTGATTTTTTCACTGTTTTGATATAAACAGCATTTGGACCCATTGGGATGTTTGATGATTTTGGACCGGGGCTTGCATCCTTCCTGTTCAGAAACTTGGACCTTTGAAAACTAGTTCTTGTGGATGCTAAAGTCTTATAACCTCAGAAACCTGAGCAATTGGAATCCTGGAACCCCCAATGTTTGAGTCACAGAATCTCTGAAGATGTGTGTGTGTGTGTGTGTGTGTGTGTGTGTGGGAGAGTGAGCAGGGCAGAGACCTCCCAAAAAACAAACTAATGTGGGACAGATGAGATCAAAGTTGTACGAAAAGGACAAAGTGTTTCTGCCACCTGAAGTCGAAAGACTCCTGGTGATGGCCCAACAGTGGTGCTATCTGTCCCCTTGTCCCAGGGAAAGAAAGTGAAAATGTTACTCACTCAATCTTGTCTGACTCTTTGTGACCCTATGGACTGTAGCCTACTAGGCTCCTCTGTCCAGGGAATTCTCCAGGCAAGAATACTAGAGTGGGTTACCATTCTCTTTTCCAGGGGATCTTCCCTACCCAGCAATCAAACACAGGTCTCTTGCATTGATGGCAGTTTCTTTACCACCTGAGCCACTAGGGAAGCCCTGGTCCCAGGGAAAGTGGAGGTCATCTGGTAGGGCCATTGCTGCCAGCCTCCTGCAAAGGGGTGGCTGGAACAGGAAGCCAGATGCCTGCCCGCCCCCCTGCCCCCACTTTCCTCTGAATATCTTGTCGAGGCTGTTGGCACCTAATAAGTGGCTCAGACCTGTATTGGCAGGCAAGTCCTTTACCACTATTGCTACCTGGGAAGCCCCAGATACATACTTTAGTTGTTGTTGTTCAGTTGCTAAGTTGTGTCTGACTCTGACTGCATGGACTGCAGCACGCCAAGCTTCCCTGTCCTTCACTGTCTCCTGGAGTTTGCTCAAACTCATATCCATTGAGTTGGTGATGCTCTCCAACCATCTTGTCCTCTGTTGTCCCCTTCTCCTCTTGCCTTCAATAGTTCCCAGCATCAGGGTCTTTTCTAATGAGTTGGCTCTTTGCATCAGGTGGCCAAAGTTATTAGAGCTTCAGCTTCAGTATCAGTCCTACTAATGAATATTCAGGATTGATTCCTGTAGGCTTGACTGGTTTGATCTCCTTGCAGTCCAAGGGTCTCTCAAGAATCTTCTCCAACAGCACAATTTGAAAGCATCAATTCTTCGGTGCTCAGCCTTTTTTATAGTCCAAATCTCATATCCATCCATGACTACTGGAAAAACCATAGCTTTGACTAGACAGAGCTTTGTCGGCAAAGTAATGTTTCAGCTTTTAAAAACTGTCTAGATTTGTCATAGCTTTTCTTTCAAAGAGCAAGCATCTTTTCATTTCATGGCTGAAGTCACCATCTGCAGTGATTTTGGAAAGTGAAGTTGCTCAGTCGTGTCTGACTCTTTGGGACCCCATGGAGAGTAGACTACCAGGCTCCTTCATCCATGGGGTTTTCCAGGCAAGAATGCTGGAGTGGGTTGAGCCCTCCAAAATAAAGTCTGTCATTGTTTCCATTGTTTCCCCATCTATTTCCCATGAAGTGATGGGATCAGATGCCATGATCTTAGTTTTGTGAATGTTGAGTTTTAAGCCAACTTTTTCACTCTCCTCTTTCATGTTCATCAAGAGCTCTTTAGTTCCTCTTCACACTGCTGTACATAAAATAGATAAACAATAAAGCCCTACTGTATGGCCAGGGAAGTATATTCAATACGCTATAATAAACCACGATGGAAACCTTGCAGAGGCTGCCGCCCTCGAGCCTCTCGTGCTGTCGGCCACGGCCAGCCGCACTGTATTCTCCCGCAGCGCCGTTGACGGGGAGCCCTTGGGCCGCATCTCCTTTGAGGGAAGGGACCTGGAAACCGAGAGGCGACAGCTCATCTAGTAAAGCTGTTAACAGATTGGAGCTGTTTGCAGGCAAAGTTCCAAAGATGGCAGAAAACTTCCGTACTCTGAGCACTGGGAGAATAATTCCGGGATTTGTGGGCCAGGGTAGTGGCTTCACATGCCATAAAGGCACCGGTGGCAAGTCCATGTATGGTGCGAAGTCTGATGATGAGAATTTCATCATGAAGCATATGAGCCCTGGCATCTTGTCCGTGGCAAATGCTGGTCCCAACAGAAATGGTTCTCAGTTTTTTATCTGCAGTGCCAAGACTGAGTAGCTGGAAGGCAAGCATGTGCTCTTTGCAAGGTGAAAGAGGGCACGAGTATTGTGGAAGCCATCACACGCTCTGGGTGCAGGAATGGCAAGACCAGCAAGAAGGTCACCGTAGCTGACTGTGGACAGATTTAATAAATACATTTGATTTTTGTTTGTTTATTTATTTTTAGCTGTGCTGTGTCTTATTGCTGCGAGGGCTTTTCTCTAGTTGTAGTGTGCCAGCTTCTCACTGTGGCGGCTTTTCTTGAGGAGCACAGGCTCTAGGTGAGCGGGTGTCAGTAGCCGTGGCATGCGGGCTCAATAGTTGTGGTTCCCAGGCTTTAGAGCACAGACTCAATAGTTGCGGCCCCTGGGCTCAATTGCTCCATGGTATGTGGGATCTTCCTGGACCAGGGATCAGATCTGTGTCTCTTGCATTGGCAGGCAGATTCTTTACCACTGAGCCACCAGGGAAGCCTTTGATTTGTGTTTTATCTTAACCACAGTCCGTTCTTTTGTAGCTCAGGAAACCACCCCTACACCCCCATCTGCTCAAAATACCCTATAATCTTTGTGCTCTCACTGCAGTTCCTTGGGTTCCACGTTTTCCTAATCTCCCTCCAAGTATAGCTGGATGGCAAAGTTAAGTTTATGATTATGAAATAAAAACTAAACAAAAACCACAAAGAAACAAAATATTTAAAAATATGTAAGTATATGCATGCTTGCTCAGTTGTGTCCCATCTTTTTGTGACCCCACGAACTGTAGCCCACTAGGCTCCTCCATCCATGGGATTTCCTAGGCAAGAATACTGGAGTGGGTTGCGATATCCTACTCCAGGGGATCTTCTTGACCCAGGGATCGAACTCGTGTTTCTTGCATCTCCTGCATTGGCAGGAGGATTCTTTACCACTGCACTACCTGAGAAGCTCATGTGTGTATACACACATTTATATATACAACTGAATCATTTTGGTGTACGCCAGAAACTAACAAAACCTTGTAAATCAACTATACTCATTTTTAAAAATGATGTACTGTTATACATTCAAAACAGCATAAGCAAATCAAAATTAGGGAAAATTCTAGAATGTGACCTATAGAAAGGAAGAGAAAAAAAAGAGAAGCAAAAAATAAGATAAAACAAAAACATACAGGATAATGAAGCACATACTTTGCCGGGGCAAGCTGTAAGCCCACTCCGTGGATCATCCCACTGAACCTTCATAGCATCCACAGTTTGAAAGTAAGGAAACAGAGGTATGGAGAGACTGAGTAACTTGTTTGAAGTCCTGCTGACAGTAGGATTTGAACCTAGGCAGTTCTGTCTCAGCCTTTTCAATACTTCTTATCTTACCATGAGATAAGAAGTATTTGCCTTTATTTTTGCAATCCAATTATTTGAATGCTTCAGTTCCTTCCAACATTTTTTCTTAATTTTTGATATGACATATTTTCTCCTGTGGAACTCAAGAACTGCACCATTCCTGGGTTTCTTGACATCAAGATGTGGTTAGACAGAGGTCGCTCTAATTCCTCTATTCTTGAATTGTGGATGTTTGCCGTGTTTGGAACAAGTTTGAGATTTTGTTCTTACTTCTGGTCTAGTGTCAGAATCTCCTTGGTTAGGCAGATGAGGCTACCGGCTTCCAATCCACATCAACCATCACCCTTGTCCATCTGCCCTTCCAAGGGCTCCTCATGTCCTTCCTGATGGTACAGCTGTCTTTAAGTATACTAGCAGTTTCTGTGACCAGTAAGTTTTTTCTTCTCTTTTCTTGCCCTGTTCATAAACAATACATGTTGAAAAATTAGAAACTACAACTAAGCAAAGAAGTAACCAAAAATCACCCATAGTCCTAGCCAGAGAAAAAACTTTTGACATTTTTTAGCATAGGCTCTTCCAGTCTCTTCCTTTTATATTTTTATATTTAAATTTCCTTTTATTGTTGCATAATTTATAATTTGGGGACAAAAATTAGATCAAATATAATTTTTCAACCAGCATTTTTACTTAACAATACATTGAGAACATCTTTTTATGGTTGTGTATGTTCCATAACTTATTTAACTGACATTCTCATTTAATGTTTAGATGGTTTCCTTTTCTCTTTTATTTTCTTTCTCTTTTTTGCTATAAAAAGCACTTCAAAGAACTTCCAGGATTTCTCTGGTGATTTGGTGGTTAAAATGCCATGCTTTTCATGCAGAGGGCTCAGGTTTGATCCCTGATAGGGGAACTAAGATCTCATATGCCACATGGCATGGGCAAAAATAAAAACAAAAAAAACCTCCTGGTACAAACCCATGTACTTCTGTTAAAGTATCTCTTTCAAATAAATTCCCAGAAGTGAAATATCTGGGTGAAAGGATATACATAGTTTTACTTAAAGCTGCTGATACTTATTAACAAGTAGCCCCACTGAAAGTTTGCAATACTCTCACCAATAATGTGCAAGAATTTGAGTCCCTCTTCTTTTACTAACTTTTGGCAACACTGAATATTAGTATTTTTTTCACTTTTGGCAACACTGAATATTAGCATTTTTTCAGTCTATTATTCTTACTGAGAAAATGGTATGACATTGCATTTTCTTGGTTAAACTTTTTTTCACATTTATGGGGCATTTACATTTCTTCCTTTATGAATTGTTACTTGGTATGTTCATGTTTTTAACTATTTGTAATACTGCTCTCCCTATAGAGATCAGCTCTGTGTCTGGCATGTTTAGAAAAATTTTGCCCTCAGCCTGTCACTTTCTTGATGTCTTAGAATGTTGCTTATCACATCTTAGTCCCGTGCAGTTACAGTTTAGCTCTGGGAGGTGTGATCTGCTTTTTAAATTTTGGAAGAATGTCACTCAGTGGCTCTCAGAAAAGCAAAGGCATAGATAACTAACAAAGACCTACTGTATTGTACAGGGAACTCTGCTCAGCAATCTGTAATAACCTACATGGGAAAAGAATCTGAAAAAGAATAAATACACATATATGTATAACTGAATCACTCTGCTGTGCACTTGAAACTAGCACAACGCTGGTAATGAACTCTGTTGCTGTTGTTTAGTTGCTCAGTATTGTAGACCTCTTTTGCAACCCCATGGACTGTAGCCCACCAGGCTTCTCTGTCCATGGGACTCTCCAGGCAAGAACACTGGAGTGGGTTGCCATTTCTTTTGCCAGGGGATTTTTCCGACCCAGAGATTGAACCCATGTCTCCTGCACTGGCAGGTGGATTTTTTTTTTTTAACCATTGAGCCACCTGGGAAGCCTGCTGCAATATAAAATAAATATTTAAAAAATAAATAAAGCAAAACAAGGGATTCCCTGATCAGCTTAGTCATAGGAATCCAGCAGGGTATTTTTCAGGGGGTGGGGGTGGGGGGTGGTTATGAAAGATTTTTCTAGATTGTATCTCATTCAAATGCATAATAAATATATAGGACAAAAATTGCCATTATAGGTACACATGTATTGGCATTAATTCTGAAGTTTACCTTTTTATTGGCTAACCCAGCCCCTTTCCCCCCCCCCCCCCCCCCTATTTTTTTTTTTTTTTCCCTTCTTTA
>SJXQ01006424.1:0-30244 GCA_006408695.1 Aepyceros melampus
TTTAAATGTAAACTTCATATCAACACTGTCAGTTTTTTGTCTTAATAAAACTATATAGATTTATAAAAAAAAAAAAGAATCATATAACCTAACAAACTTCTGGTAAAATAAAATAAAAGGAGCAAATAATTTAAGGATAACCAAATGAGCAAAATAAAAAAATGCCACAGAAACAAAAAAGAAGATATTGTGAACTGATAAAATAAAACTTAGAGACAGATAACTCTCCAAACTTTATCAAGACTGACTCAAGAAAGAAAAAAAAAAAAAGCCCAAGAGTCCATAGCATTTGAAGAAATTGAATTAGTAGATTAAAAACATTCCTGAAAAGAAAATGAAAAGTCTAGATTATATTATTCTGCTTGCTTTCAAAAATTCAAGGAAAAAAGAATTCCAATCCTATACGCTATCAGAGTGCAGTTTTAAAAAAAAAGGAAATACTTCATAACTCATTTTATGAGGCCAGCATAACCTTGATGCTAAAACTTGACAAAGTATGAAAAAAAATCATAAATATATGAAAATATCCTAAATAATAACAAAATAATCCAGTATGATAAAATATTATGACTAAGATGGATTTATTCCAGGAATGCAAGGTTGGTTTCGGGCTAAAAGAAATTCAAATAATGTAAGGGAGTAAAATCATACAATCACCTCAAAAGATGACGGAAAACATTTAGACAAAATTCAAGATCCACTTATGATAAAAATTCTAGGTGTAGGAAAAGAAAGAAGCTTCTCTAACTTGACAAAGAGTTACACTAAATGCACTCACTTTAAGACTAAGAACAAGATAAAGGTGCTAGCTACTGGAAGGCTTAGTCAGCAAAATAAGGAAAGAAAGCAATACGCTGGGGTGAAAAAACCAAACCTTCTTCCTAGATAGTTTGATGATGGATATAGAATATCCGAAGGAATGTAACACACAAGATGGGTATACAGACACACAAGATGGCAGAGCAGAAGGACGTGCGCTCATCTTCTCATGCGAGAACTCCAAAATCACAACTCACTGTTGACAGCCATTGACAGGAGAATGTGGGATCCCACGTCGCAGGGCGAAGGAGAAGCCCCAACAAGAGGGTAGGAGGGGCGAAATCACGATCAGAATCAAACCCCATAACCGCCAGAGATGCTTAGAGGGCTCAAACAAAACCTTGTGCGCAACAGGAGACCCTGCAGAGACTGAGCCAGACCTGCCCCTGGCTGTTTGAGCGTCTCCTGCGGAGGCACTGGTCAGCAGTGGGCTGCCGCAGGGGCTCTTCATGTGGCAGACCTGGGTCACACGGCATGTGGCATAAGCCCTTTAAGAAGAGGTTGCCATGAACCCTGCCACAGAGCCGCCAAGCAGACGACCGACAAACTGCAGAACAATTATGCCAAAGAAATCCGACTCTTCGTGACTCCATGGACTGTGGCCTACCAGGGCTCCTCCGTCCATGGGATGCTCCAGGCAAGAGTACTGGAGTGGATTTCCATTTCCTTCTCCAACCTAGACAGCATATTAAAAAGCAGACATTATTTTGCCAACAAGGTCCATCTAGTCAAAGCTATGGTTTGTCTGGTAGTCATGTATGAAAGTAAGAATTGTACCATAAAAAAAGCTGACTGCCAAAGAATTGATGCTTTTCATCTGTGGTGTTGGAGAAGACACTTGAGAGTCCCTTGGACTACAAGGAGATCCAACCAGTCCATCCTGAAGGAGGTCAGCTCTGAATATTCACTGGAAGGACTGATGCTGAAGCTGAAACTTGGGCCACCTGATGTGAAGAACTGACTCCCTGGAAAAGACCTTGATGGTGGGAAAGATTGAAGGCAGGAGGAGAAGGGGACGACAGAGGATGATATAATTGGATGGCATCACCGACTTGATGGGCATGAGTTTGAGCAAGCTCCGGGAGTTGGTGATGGACAGGGAAGCCTGGCGTGCTGCAGTCCATGGGGTCACAAAGAGTTGGACAGGACTGAGTGACTGAACTGAAGTGAATAATCAGAATAAGAATGATCAGAATAAGAGAATTTAATAAGATGCAGCACACAAATCTGTTAAAAATTGCCTTTGTTATACACAAATGACCTGGGCTTTCCATCCTGAAGGAGGTCAGCTCTGAATATTCACTGGAAGGACTGATGCTGAAGCTGAAACTTGGGCCACCTGATGTGAAGAACTGACTCCCTGGAAAAGACCTTGATGGTGGGAAAGATTGAAGGCAGGAGGAGAAGGGGACGACAGAGGATGATATAATTGGATGGCATCACCGACTTGATGGGCATGAGTTTGAGCAAGCTCCGGGAGTTGGTGATGGACAGGGAAGCCTGGCGTGCTGCAGTCCATGGGGTCACAAAGAGTTGGACAGGACTGAGTGACTGAACTGAAGTGAATAATCAGAATAAGAATGATCAGAATAAGAGAATTTAATAAGATGCAGCACACAAAATCTGTTAAAAATTGCCTTTGTTATACACAAATGACCTGGGCTTCCTTGGTAGGTCAGTTGATAAAGAATCCATCTGTAATGCAGGAGATTCCCATTTTATTCCTGGGTTGCGAAGATCTTCTGAATGGATAGGCTACTCATTCCAGTATTCTTGGACTTCCCTGGTAGCTCAGATGGTAAAGAATCCACCTGCAATGTGGAAGATCTGGGTTCAATCCCTGGGTTGGGAAGATCCCCTGGAGGAGGGCACGGCAACCCACTCCAGTATTCTTGCTGGAGAATTCCCATGGACAGAGAAGTGTGCTGGGATACAGTCCCTGGGTTCACGTAGAGTCGGACGCAACTGAGCGACTAACCACATACATACATACTACTTTAAAATTACAAGCATCACTCATCAAAACACTATGTAAGATTAATGAAAAGAAGAAAATAACTACAATACATATAAAGAAAAGATTAGTATTCAGAACACACAAAAGACTCCCATGAATCAACTTTAAAAGCCTCAAAGAAAAATTAGATTGGCAAAACAAATGAATTAAGAATTTCACAAAAGAGGAAACATAATGGCCCACAAACTCAAGAAAGGATATTCAACTTCCTTGGAAACTAGGGAAATACAATGAAGTCCCAATGAGATAGCATTTTACACCCACTAGATTGGCTAAAATTACAAAGCTGGTTAATAGGAAGTTTTGGCAAGACTACAATTCTCCTCTGTTGCTGGCAGCAGTATTATTCAGTACTACCACTTTAGCTGTGGCCACACTACTGAGTAACACTGTAACAGGTTCAGCAGTTACACTATTAAATACCCTAGAGACATTCACACATATGTATCAAGAGATCACAAAATTATAGCAGTAATGTTTGTAATAGCAAAAGCCTAAAAATAATGCAAATGTCTATCAGCAATAGAATGGATAGAAAAATTGTGTGCATTCATGTACTGGGGTTACACATCCAGTGGAAGTGAATTAGAGATATCTGTACAAACCTGGATGAATCCCCAAAAGATAACGTTCAGCAAAAGAAACCAGACAGAGAATATATATATACACACACATATATAGTATGATTCAACTAATACATAGCTGGAAACACGTGGCAAGGAAAGCGACGTGGCCGCTAACACCGAGTTCAGGTTGATGGCTGCCTCTCTGGGAAAAGCACAGGATCAGGATGGCTCCACAGTGGCCTTCTGGAACATAACTGTTTTGTGGCCAGAGTGGTAGGCACATGAGTGCTTAAAGCACACCTATGTGTTTACATAAAGGTTTTTACAATTACCACTTTTATATGAAAACAGTAAAAGGAAAACATCAACAATGACCAGAGTTGCAATAAACTTTTGGGGACACATCCAGACAGCAAGAGGCAAAGAAAAAAGCAGGTGCATTCGAGGTGAATCCAAGGACCCTAGTTACAGTGAAGGCCCAGCTGAAAGTGAGGTGAAATTTACATGGAGTTTAAGAATTTTTAGCTTCCCCAGTGGCTCAGCTCGTAAAGAATCCGCCTGCAATCTGGGAGACCTGGGTTTGATCCCTGGGTTCAGAAGATCCCCCAAGATCCCCACTACAGTGTTCTGGCCTGGAGAATTTCAAGACTGTATGGGGTTGCAAAGAGTCAGACATGACTGAGCGACTTTCACTAAGAATTGGCGAGTTGTCATCTCCCAGGAAGCTGTTTCTTCATAGGCAGTAGTCAAGGACCAAACAGGCAAAGGTCTCCTCTTCTGATGAATGGTTCACACTTCTGAGATTTGCACAGGTTTCATGCTTTTCAGTGCCTCTCAGTGCCCAGACCATGTGCTGCCTTCCTTTATGTTTCCAACCTTAATAGCGATAATTAATACCTTCGATTTACTCCAATGTAATTTGTCTCTTAAAAAAATTGACTTCTGCTTTTAAAAATTCTGTCTAGGAGTGCCTCTATTTTATTATTATTATTTTTTGGTAGGGGAGGACAGTCTTTTCATTATTCTAATCCTGTTGTCATTTCTCCATGAATGAGANAAAAATAAGAGTTTAAGGGACAGCTCTAGATATCAAGGAAAATATGATAGTACAACAGAAGAAAAGGACAGTAAATGTGCATGGCCCAGGAAAGAAGTAGAATAAAATAATCACAAAAAGTATAGAATTGAATGTAACAAATTCATCAGTGTATTCATTTGTTCTTGCTACAGATGGTTATTGAGAACCTCCCGTGTGCAAGTACTGTCTATGTGCTGTTCTAGGGGCATGACAGGGGATATTACAGGGACTCAAAGAGTCAAAAGTCCTTATGCTCATGAAGTTTTCATTCTGCTCTGGGGAGACAGACAATAAACAAATACACATGCACACACACACATATATATACATAGACAGTTCATCATGTGATAAGTGTGTGGAGAAAATAAAACTGTGAAGGGAGTTAAGTCCTCCATGTAAGTATGTACATAATTTTTCTATAGGGTGGTCAGGGAAGGCCTTCCTGGGAAGATTACTCTAGAAAATCAATCCTAAAAGAAGTGAAGGAATAAAGAATGCAGACAGGATAAAGAGCTAACCTGGCAGACGCTACACCAAATACAAAGTCTCTGAAGCAGAGGATTGCTTAACGNGTATGTACATAATTTTTCTATAGGGTGGTCAGGGAAGGCCTTCCTGGGAAGATGACTCTAGAAAATCAATCCTAAAAGAAGTGAAGGAATAAAGAATGCAGACAGGATAAAGAGCTAACCTGGCAGACGCTACACCAAATACAAAGTCTCTGAAGCAGAGGATTGCTTAACATGTTTGATTAACATATTTGAGGAGCTTAAAGGGGGCCATTGTGGCCAAAGAGGGGAGACCAAGGGGGACAGTTGCAAGAGACAAACTCAGGAAGAAGCATGAGACTAGGTTCTGTAGAGCCTCTGAGGCAGCATTAATTGTGACTGCAATGGGAAGCCATTCAAAGGTGTTGAGCCTCTTGGAGATGTTCTTGACTTACTGGCAGCTCTGTTGAGAGTGTGATATAATGAGGGGAAGGGCAGAGCAGAAGCAATAATTTGGTGAGAGAATAGCTAAGATTCTGGTGTGAGTGAAGGTGGTGAGAGGTGGTAGTTTCAAAGGATTTACTGTCTGATTGGATGCAAGGTGAGAAACAGAATGACTCCAGGGTTTTGTCTTGAACAACAGGTAAGATGCAATTGCCATTGTTGGATTTCATGTAACTGAAATGGAGAAGACTGAAATGAAAAATTATGAGGGAAGATCAGAAGCCGGGTCTTAGGAAATGGCAGTTTTGAGATACTGTTAGGCATCCTAAGGGAATGGCATCACTGACTTGATGGATATGAGTTTGAGAAAGCTCTGGGAGTTGATGATGAACTGGGAAGTCCAGTGTGCTGCAGTCCACGGGCGTCACAAAAAGTCAGACAGGACTGAGTGACTGAACTGATTGTGGCATGTTTTATTTTCTTGGGACATTACTTTGCTGACAAAGGTCCACATACTCAATGCTGTGGTTTTTCCAGTAGTCATGTATGGATGAAATTTGGACTATCAAGAGAGCTGAGCACCAAAGAATTGATGCTTTTGAACTGTGGTGGTGGAGAAGACTCTTGAGAGTCCCTTGAAATACAAGGAGATCTAGCCAGTCAATCCTAAAGGAAATCAGTCCTGCATATTCATTGGAAGGACTAATGCTGAAGCTGAAGCTCCAATACTTTGGCCACCTGATGTGAAGAGCTGATTCACTGGAAAGACCCCGAGGCTGGGAAAGATTGAAGGCAGGAAGAGAAGGGGATGACAGAGGATAAGATGGTTGGATGGCATCACCAACTTAATTCAGTTCAGTTCAGTTCAGTCACTCAGTCGTGTCCGACTCTGCGACCCCATGAATCGCAGCACGCCAGGCCTCCTTGTCCATCACCAACTCCCGGAGTTCACTCAGACTCACGTCCATTGAGTCTGTGATGCCATCCAGCCATCTCATCCTCAGTCGTCCCCTTCTCCTCCTGCCCCCAATCCCTCCCAGCATCAGGGTCTTTTCCAATGAGTCAACTCTTCGCATGAGGTGGCCAAAGTACTGGAGCTTCAGTTTTAGCATCATTCCTTCCAAAGAAATCCCAGGGTTGATCTCCTTCAGAATGGACTGGTTGGATCTCCTTGCAATCCAAGGGACTCTCAAGAGTCTTCTCCAACACCACAGTTCAAAAGCATCAGTTCTTCAGCGCTCAGCCTTCTTCACAGTCCAACTCTCACATCCATACATGACCACAGGAAAAACCATAACCTTGACTAGACAGACCTTAGTCGGCAAAGTAATGTCTCTGCTTTTGAATATACTATCTAGGTTAGTCATAACTTTTCTTCCAAGGAGTAAGCGTCTTTTCATTTCATGGCTGCAGTCACCATCTGCAGTGATTTTGGAGCCCAAAAATATAAAGTCTGACACTGTTTCTACCAACTCTATAGACACGAGTTTGAGCAAACTCTGGGAGTTGGTGATGGACAGAGAAGCCTGGCATGCTGCAGTCTATGGGGTCATAAAGAGTCGGACACAACTGAGTGACTGAACAACAATTAGGCATCCAAGGAAAGTTATATAAAGAGTCAAAGATGAGACTGGACTTTATGTACAATCAATAAGAAATGAATTTTTAAAAATGATGCATATTTATTTAAATGGCAACTTTTTATTCTGCCTCCTTTGTTCTTCAGTAATGTTTAGAAAAACACATTTAAAATACAATTTATTACTAGCAGAGGGATGTTTATATACAACCACATTTACATTGTGAGTATATTTCATGGCACACTCCTATGGCTACTGGATACTAACAGAAGCAACTTATTGGAATATAGTCAGTGTTCATTGCACTTCACAAGGTTTACCGAATTGAT
This sequence comes from Aepyceros melampus, assembly GCA_006408695.1. Lineage (NCBI taxonomy): Eukaryota > Metazoa > Chordata > Mammalia > Artiodactyla > Bovidae > Aepyceros > Aepyceros melampus. The sequence continues at coordinate 7,322 of SJXQ01006424.1, forward strand.
CCTCGTGTGGTATTCATCAAGCCCCACCCCCCATTGCTTAGCCAATGAACTCAGTTCTTCATGTTTCTCTTATAAACATTTTTCTCTTAGGCATATGGATAATGCTTATTTTTTAAAAATAGTTTTATTCGTTAGTCCTGGACTGTGGAGCTAACTCATGCCATGAAAGCATTGATTGTCTTTTGAAAATGGTAGGAGTCCTGTTACCAGACTGGGTTTTAATATTGTTGAATTTCCAGGGTGCTTTGGGATGGTTCTCTTTCTTAATAAATACCTATTAATAATTCCATCTTAAATCAAGTCCCCAAAATTTTGCCAGCTGCTTTTATGTTCCTTACATTTTAATTTTAGTTGTACTTCCAAAAATGATTGACAGGAAATTATTTTCTTCAAAAACTGTATGCTATATATCCCCAAATTTGTCATAACTATTTCAGGGCACACATTGCCCCAAAATATGAAGGGAGTGATTCATATCTCATAAATGTGTATCTATTAAACAAATGCTTTGAGGGCTAATCAAAGACTAAAGAGCCTGAGATCAAAAGTGTCCTTCCAAGGATAAATGTCACCTTCAAACCAGCTGTAGAGTTCCAGAGAGAATGTGCCATGTGGATTCATTTCAGTCCTAGTACCTAATCGCTAAACAACTTTTGGCTTTGAAAATTTCTATTTAATTGTGCACTGCTTGGCAAAACAAGGAATTCTATCAAGATACCAATTACAATCACATTTTGTGGAATATTAGGGCTGAAACAGTCAATTATCTTTATTTCATAGATGTGAATGGCAAGCCACAGATGAAATAAATTAAATTATTTGTATACAAGAGGAAAAAAAAATTGGGGCTTCCCTGGTGGCTCAGATGGTAAGAATCTGCCTATAATGTGGGACCCTGGGTTCAATCCCAGGGTTGGGAAGATCCCCTGGAGAAGGAACTGGCGAACCCACTCCGGCACTCTTGCCTGGAGAAACCCATGGACAGAGGAGCCTAATGGGCTACAGTCCATGGAGTTACAAAGAGTTGGACACAACTGAGCAACTAACACACACAAGAGAAAAATATTTATTTATTTATTTGAATAATTAAAGTATAGTTGATTTATAATGTGCTAGTTTCAGATATATAGCAAAGTGATTCAGCATGTATATATATTCACTTTTTAGATTCTTTCCCATTATAGATTATTATAAGACATTGAATATACTATATACTTCACTATGCTATACAGTAGGTCTTTGTTTTTAATCTTTTTATGTATTGTAGTATGTATTTGTTAACCTCATACTTGTAATTTACCTTTCCCCCTCCCTTTCTCCCTTTATTTTCTGTTTGTTTTCTGTTCTGTAAGTATATTTCTCTTTTGTAAATAAGTTCATTTGCATCATTTTTTTAGATTCCACATATAATTGAGGTCATATGATATTTGTCTTTTTCTATATGACTTACTTCTCTTAGTATTGTAATCTCTAGGTCCATCCATGTTGCTACAAATGACATCATTTCATTTCTTTTTGTTGCTGAGAAGTGTTCAATTGTATAAATACATGACATCTTCTTTATCTCTTCCTCTCTCCATGGATATTTATGTTGCTTCCATGTTTTGGCTATTGTAAACAGTGCTGCTCTGAACATTGAGAAGCATGTATCTTTTCAAATTGCTTTCATCTTTTCCAGTAATATCCAGCAAGTATTTTCTTAATAGAACTGTATTTCTGCTTAATAGTCAGTGAATTAAGCCTATTCCTTGCTTTAGCTTAAGAACCTTTTTTGAGCCTAGAGAGCTAATTTCTAAAAAAAAATAAAGTTTATATATATATATATATGTATGTATATTTGAAGATAAAGCTATAATTTCTCTCCTCTTCCAGATTTGCTAACATTCCAGCTAACATTCCTGAACTCACCAGTGCTTATTGCTTAAAGGGTCATTTTTTGTTGTTATTGAGATAGTCATTTTCAGAACCAAAATAGAATAAAATTGTGTATCTACATTGCATGTACTTACATTTTTAAGTAACAGAGTCCTCTTGAAAAGACTGTTTTTAAATGTTTTACAAGAAGTAAGAATGATCATGAAGGAAAATTAGTAATCAGATGGTGTATTCATGAAGACCACTAAAGAATGCAGAAATCAACACAGAGAAAGGGAAAGGGTAGATACATATAATGGTTGAGGTAAGTAAAATTATTATATATTCTCTGTGATAAAGTAGAAAAATGTATCTTGGTCAAAACATGAGGCAGGGTAAATTTTCTCAGCCCTGGATGCACATGAGAATCATCCGGGGAGATTTTTAAAGATGGCAATGCCTGGATCCCACCCCACCCCCCAAAATAAAAATGGCTCTGGGCTGGGACTTGGGAATCGAGACACTGGTATTTCCAGAAAGTTTCACATCAGTTATTCTGATGTGCCACCAAGGCTGAGAACTTCCAAAGTAGCACCATAAAAAGGAACACAAAACTGTGAGGGCTTGGAATGAAAGAATAGCAATTCATTCCTCAGATGGAAGGGTAATTAATGGGTGGACTTAATCTCAAGCACAGGACTAAATTCCTCTCTTGATTTTACAGGACCTATTATTTTTCTTCACCAAAGAGTTGGAACTAAAAGGTTTCGAGTGTCTGAACAGGCTCTGTAGAGCTGCCAGGGGACAGTGAATTCTTTAATGCTTTGAGGATCTACTCCAAAGCCACCTCGTCTTTCATTCACAGCAGCATGATTCTCCACCCCACCCTCTACACAGCATTCAGGCATTTTCCCCTTTAATATCCTTAGCACAGATACAGGATTTTTATACAAGGGAGCAACCATTGCACGCCTCTTGTATTCAGTTTAGAAGGCCATTCACAGATAATTTTCACTTTATTTGGGTACCCATTACCTAGCTTGTTGAATAAAAAGTTTTCACATTAATTTAATGAGTGCTTGCTATGTGCCAGACGCTGTTCTAGATGTTGAGGTATAGCAGTGAAGAAAATATACACAAAAAAGCACTATGTTGTATGATAAGATGCTGGTCATTGCTAATTATTACTGGAAAAGGCAATGGCACCCCACTCCAGAACTCTTGCCTGGAAAATCCCATGGATGGAGGAGCCTGGTGGGCTGCAGTCCATGGGGTCCGCTAAGAGTCAGACACGACTGAGCAACTTCACTTTCACTTTTCACTTTCATGCATTGGAGAAGGAAATGGCAACCCACTCCAGTGTTCTTGCCTGGAGAATCCCAGGGACGGGGGAGCCTGGTGGGCTGCCGTCTATGGGGTTGCACAGAATTGGACACGACTGAAGTGACTTAGCAGCAGTAGCAGCAGCAGCAGCTAATTATTAGAGAAATGCAAATCAAAACTACAATGAGATACCACCTCGCAGCAGTCAGAGTGGCTGTCATTAAGAAATCTGCAGATAGTAAATGCTGGAGAGGGAGTGGAGAAAAGGGAACTCTCCTATACCGTTGTTGGGAATGTAAATTGATGCAGCTGCTTTGGAAAACAGTATGGAGGCTCTTCAAAAAACTAAATATAGATTTGCCATATGTTTCAGCAATCCCACTTCTGGGTCTATACCCAGACAAAACTGTAATTCAAAAAGATTCATGCATCCCTATGTTCAAAGCAGCACTATTTACAATGGCCAAGAAATAGAAACAATCTAAATGTCCACTGACCAAAGAATGGATAAAGAAGATGTGGTGTATATATACACAAATATATATGGAGCATTAGTCATTAAAGTCAATGAAATAATGCTATTTGCTGCAGCATGGATGGGCAGAGAGATGGCCATACTTCATAAGTGAAGTAAGTCAGGCAAAGAAAGACAAATACCACATGATATCACTTACATGTGGAATCTAAAATGCAACACAAATGAACATATCTATGAACTACAAACAGACTCACAAACATAGAGAATGAACTTATGGTTGCCAGAGTGAAGAGTGGGAGAGGGAAGGATTGGGAGTTTGGGATTAACAGAAGCAAATTATTATATTTAGGATGAATAAACAAGGTCTTACTGTATAGCACAGAGAATTATATTCAATATCCTGTGATAAACTATAAAGACAAAGAATATGAAAAAGTGTCTTTGTATATATACATATGTGTATATGTGTGTGTATATATATACATATATATATATAAAATAGAAATTTATACAACATTGTAAATCAACTATACCTCAATAAAAAATTTTAAAGTACTATGTGGTAGCACTTATATTCTCTTAATTCTTCGATATCTAACACTTTAAATAGTTTGTACATTTTGTAGCTCCCTTGGGGAAAATCCCACAGGAGTTGCTCCTGAATACCTTACGGTTTTTGAGTTTTTTTTTTTTAATCAGAAAGCTCTTTGTTTTGCTCCTTGACTAAGAAAGACAGAGTTTCCTTGGTGAGGCTTGAGCAAGGGTCACTCAGGTCACCTATCTTTCCAGAGCCGATGAGTCTATAGGCAGGGAGGAGCCTTCTAGGTCTGCTTAGCCTGACTTTTGTAATTTCAAATTCACAAGCAGATCTTTCAAGAGAAATGCATTTCTAGAAAGGGTTTTCCTAGAAACAGCATCACTTTATATAAGTTAAATAGCTAACAGACTTGAAAAAGAATAACTTGACACAAGCAGCCAAGGCAGCAAGAATGATTGCATGACCAGAAGGAGGAAACCAAGGGAGTCACTGGTCCTGCTGCTTGGGCGATCAGTGGTTGGCGAAGATGTATTTTAGAAGTCTGAGTGAGCCCTGTATTAGAAAATGTCAATTCAGTGTGATGAATATGGCAACTTTGTGGTATGAGGGGCAACTGAACTCAGAATAATATAGTGAGATATAAATTGTGAATTTTGAAGAGATTAAAAAAAAAGCAAGAAAAAAAAATCACAATAAAAATAGTGCTTCTGGGTTGTAAACGCCTTGAACTCAGAGGTCTTGTTTTATCTTTGTGTTCCTGCACAGCACATAAAGCAAAGATGCTCAGTTAATATTGGCAGAATTAAAGCCAAGGGGAAGAGCAACAGCTACAGCTATAGCAAGACCTGAAACAAGATGAACTCTTGAGATGGCATAGCATTTGTGCAGCTCTATATTTGAACACTGGGAAAGGCTGAAGGCAGGAGGTAAAGGGGACGACAGAAGATGAGATGGCTGGATGGCATCACCGACTCGACGGACATGAGTCTGAGCAAGCTCCGGGAGTTGGTGATAGACAGGGAGGCCTGGTGTGCTGCAGTCCATGGGGTTGCAAGGAGTCAGACACGACTGAGTAACTGAACTGGCTGATATTGAACACTAAAATGAATAGCAAATTATAGCTGAGAGGAAGAGGTGGAGAGGAGGGAGGGAGAGAGAAGACTAACATGTGGGTATCGAGGACAGAAATGAGTGAGAAAAATGAGTGGTGTTAGATTTTACCATGCTAATTGAGAATTCAACTATATACATTCATTTAAAAAATGAGTAGTAGAAATTTCTGTCTCACCTCAGACTCAAAGAGCAAAAGCCCTAACGTGACCCTGAGATGGGAAGCATGACCTCTCTTCAGATCTAATTTTTTTATTTCAGTAACTGCCTCTCAGTGTAAAAATTTTGCCAAGCTCTGGGTGACTGTACAGTTCAGATGCATTTAACTTGATACATTGTTCCTACTTTATCTGGTGCTTAAAGCTGTGTTGCCCTATTGATTTCCTGCCTGGATGACCTGTCCATTGATTTAAGTGGGGTGTTAAAGTCCTCTACGATTGTATTGTTGTCAGTGTCTCTCTTAATACCTGTTCATTTTATCTTTGTGTTCCTGCACAGCACATAAAGCAAAGATGCTCAGTTAATATTGGCAGAATTAAAGCCAAGGGGAAGAGCAACAGCTACAGCTATAGCAAGACCTGAAACAAGATGAACTCTTGAGATGGCATAGCATTTGTGCAGCTCTATATTTGAACACTGGGAAAGGCTGAAGGCAGGAGGTAAAGGGGACGGCAGAAGATGAGATGGTTGGATGGCATCACCGACTCGACGGACATGAGTCTGAGCAAGCTCCGGGAGTTGGTGATAGACAGGGAGGCCTGGTGTGCTGCAGTCCATGGGGTTGCAAGGAGTCAGACACGACTGAGTAAGTGAACTGGCTGATATTTGAACACTAAAATGAATAGCAAATTATAGCTGAGAGGAAGAGGTGGAGAGGAGGGAGGGAGAGAGAAGACTAACATGTGGGTATCGAGGACAGAAATGAGTGAGAAAAATGAGTGGTGTTAGATTTTACCATGCTAATTGAGAATTCAACTATATACATTCATTTAAAAAATGAGTAGTAGAAATTTCTGTCTCACCTCAGACTCAAAGAGCAAAAGCCCTAACGTGACCCTGAGATGGGAAGCATGACCTCTCTTCAGATCTAATTTTTTTATTTCAGTAACTGCCTCTCAGTGTAAAAATTTTGCCAAGCTCTGGGTGACTGTACAGTTCAGATACATTTAACTTGATACATTGTTCCTACTTTATCTGGTGCTTAAAGCTGTGTTGCCCTATTGATTTCCTGCCTGGATGACCTGTCCATTGATTTAAGTGGGGTGTTAAAGTCCTCTACGATTGTATTGTTGTCAGTGTCTCTCTTAATACCTGTTCATATTTGCTTTATATATGTAGATGCTCTTGTTTTAGGTGCATATATTTGTTAATGAACTTTATATCTTCTTGTATTGATCCTTCATCATTCTATAATGCCGTTCTTTGTGTTTTGTTACAGATTTTGTTCTAAAGTCTACTTTATCTAATGTGAATATTGCTGCTGAGCTTTATCATCTTTCCATTTGCATGAAATATCTGTTTTCATCCTCTCATTTTGTCTGTGTGTGTCTTTAACTCTGAAGTGAATTTGTCATTAACAGCATATAGAGGTGTCTTGTTTTATCCAGTTAGCCACCTTATGATATTTAAAATGACTATAAATTGTTATGTAGTGATTGACATTCTGTTACTTATTATCTGGTTGTTTGCTGTTCTCTGTTCTTTTCTTCTTTTAGTTTCTTCCCTTGTAATTTGGTGATTTTCTTTAGTAATATTTTTTTTTAATCTCTAGTTTGTGTATCTGTTTTAGGTTTTTGATTTGTGGTTTCCATGGGGTTTGTATATGTTGACCTATAATTATATCTAGTTATTCTATAGTCATTAAATTCAAACACATTCTAGAAGATAGTCATTTAAGTTCTAATACAGTTGAAAAAATCAGAACTTTTAATCCCCTTCCCTCATATTTTGTGTTCTTATATCACATTTTACATCTTCATATTTATGCCTTAACTGTTTACTGTAATTATAATTGGTTTTATAATTTTTATATTTTTAATCTTTGTACTCACTTTTTTAAGTGGTTGACCCACAACTTTTTTTTTATATTTGCCTTTACTAGTGGTATTTTTCCTTTCTTATAAATGATTACTTCTTGTTGTAGCCTTTTTTTCCATTTAGAGAAGATCATTTATACATCTCAGGGTCAATGTAGTATTGATGAACTCTTAATTCTTGCTTGTCTAAGAGAGTATCTCTTCTTGAATTCTGAGTTATTATCTTGCTTGTAAAGTATGCTAAGTTTTAAGTTTTTCACTTTCAGCACTTTAGATACATCATGCCATGCCATTCTGGCCTGCAAAGTTTTTGTAAAAAATCAACTGATAGCCTTATGGAGGTTCCCTTGTTTGTGGCTCTTTATTTTTCTCTTGCTCCCTTTAGAATTCTCTCTTTGTCTTTAGCTTTTGCCATTTTAATTATTATCTGTCTTGATGTGGACCTCTTAAGGTTCATATTGTTTGAGATTCTCTGTGCTTCCTTACTTGGGTATCTGTTTCCTTCTTCATGTTCAGGAAGTTTCAGCCATAATTTTATCAAATACATTTTGAAATCCCTTCTCTCACTCCTCTCTTTCTGAGACCCCCACGATGCAAATGTTAATATGTTTGTTGTTGTCTCAGTTCATTTCAGTCGCTCAGTCACGTCTGACTCTTTGTGACCCCATGGACTGCAGCACGCTAGGCTTCCCTGTCCATCGCCAACTCCTGGAGTTTGCTCAGACTCATGTCCATCGAGTTGGTGATGCCATCCAACTGTCTCACCCTCTGTCATCCCCCTTTCCTCCTGCCTTCAATCTTTCCCAATATCAAGGTCTTTTCAAATGAGTCAGTTCTTTGCATCAGGTGGCCAAAGAATTGGAGCTTCTGCATCAGTCCTTCCAGTGAATATTCAGGACTGATTTCCTTTATGATTGAGAGGTTTGATCTCCTTGCAATCCAAGGGACTCTCAAGAGTCTTCTCCACCACCACAGTTCAAAAGCATCAATTCTTTGGCGCTCAGCTTTCTTTATGGTCCAATTCTCACATCCAAACATGACTACTGGAAAAACCATAGCTTTGACAATACAGACGTTTTTCGGCAAAGTACCATCTCTGCTTTTTATTATGCTGTCTAGGTTTGTTATCACTTTTCTTCCAAGAAACAAGTGTCTTTTAATTTCGTGACTTTGTGCTATTGTCTCAGAGGTCCCTTAAACTGTCCTTATTTTTTTTAATTTGTTTTTCTTTTTGCTGTTCTGATTGGATGATTTCCATTATTCAGCCTATCAGATCATTTATGTGTTCTTCCATATCCCCTTCTATATCCCCTGCTTTTATGTCCTTTTGCTGCTGCTGAGTAGCTTCAGTCTTGTCTGATTCTGTGAAACCCCATAGATGGCAGCCCACCAGGCTCCCCCGTCCCTGGGATTCTCCAGGCAAGAACACTGGAGTGGGTTGCCGTTTCCTTCTCCAAGGCATGAAAGTGAAAAGTGAAAGGGAAGTAGCTCAGTCAAGTCCAACTTTAGCGACCCCATGGACTGCAGCCTACCAGGCTCCTCCATCCGTGGGATTTTCCAGGCTAGAGTTCTGGAGTGGGGTGCCATCGCCTTCTCCATATGTCCTTCTAGTTTGTTTTTAATTTCAATTATTGTTTTTCTTCAGCTCTGGCTGACTATTTGTTATATTTTCTAGATCCTTGTTAAAATTCTCACTGCATTAATCTCTTCTTTTCCCAAATTCAATTAGCATTCTTATTACTAAGGCTTTGAACTCTATCTGGTAAATTATTTGCTTCTGTTTAATTAGTTGTTTTTCTCATGGATTTTTTCTTGTCCTTTCATTTGAAACGAATTCCTCTGTCTTCTCAGATTTTTTGAAACTTTCTTTGTCTCTGTGAAATTAGGTGAAACAGTTACCTATCCCAGTCTTGAAGGTGTGCCCTGTGTAGGAGGATCCCTGTGTGGCCAGTGGCTTTTGTGGAAGAGCTGGACCTGAAGTGAATACAGTGCACGCCTTCCCTCAGGGTGTGCTGGTAGCTATCACCTTGGCAGAAGATGAGGCCAGAGATAGAGGGGACAGAGCCAAAGCCAGATAGGAGCCAGGGCTTCTCCTCTGCCAGAGCTTCCCTCGTAGCTCCATTGGTAAAGAATCTGCCTGCGATGTAGGAGACCCTGGTTTGATTCCTGGGTTGGGAAGATCTGCTGGAGAAGGGAAAGGCTACCCACTCCAGTATTCTTGGGCTTCCCTAATGGCTCAGCTGGTAAAGAATCTGCCTGCCATGTGGGAGACCTGGGTTTGATCCCTGGGTTGGGAAGATCCCCTGGAGAAGGGAAAGGCTACCACTCCGGTATGCTGGCCTGGAGAATTGCAAGGACTGTATAGTCCATGGGATTGCAAAGAGTTGGACAGAACTGAGCCACTTTCAGTTTTCACTTTTACTGTCTCTTCTGCCAAAGCCACCCTATCAGAGGCAGGGTCAGATCCAACCCGGTTTTGATCCAAGAGTACATTCTCCCCTCACCCAGCAATGGCACCTTCAGCCCAAGAGGAGCAGTGCTGGAGTGAGAGGGGTCGGAAAGTGTTTAGCATGGGCCGAGGCAAATGCTATGGTAATCTCAGCATGTCAGAGTTTAACACAGTTCCTGATCCACCACCTCTGCAAGTGCCAGTTTTGGCTGCACTTGCCCATTCAGAAGTAGTGTCAGATCCAAGATGTCTCTGTGCCCTCAAGTATGCATTCTCCTTGGCACTGGCAGCCTTTACCTCAGTGGGGAGCTGCACCAGAGCTACAGATGCCTGGACTGTACTGCAAGAGTCCCGAAAACTGACAATTTCAATCTATTTCCCTTGTTCCCAGAAGTAAGCGAGTGTGTGTGTTCTCTTCAAGAGCAGCGTCTGTTTCTCACAGCCCTTCTGTATGTCCCAAAGGTTTTCAAACCAACTATAGGGACTCATTTTTCCCCTGCCAGATCCCAAGGCTGGGGTACCCAACATATGGTTCAAACCTCTCACTCCCCAGGGAGGTTCTCTTAGCCTGTGATATCCCCTCCTTCTTCTGTGTCTCCCCCTGGGGGCACAGGTTCCAATTTGATCACATCCACTCCCTTCCAACCCAACTCAATGTGGATCTTTTTTATGGCTTTGGTTATGGAAGAGTCTTTCCACCAGTCTCCAGTTCATTTTCAATGAGAATTTCTCTGCATGTAGATGTATTTCTGATGTGTTCATAGCAAGGCATGAACTCAGTGTTCTCCTATTCTGCCATCTTGATCTCCAAATGCTGTTTTGCAGTAACTAGACTGAAAAACAAACCTCTGCAGGATAACTGCTCAAGTGCTTCAACAGCAGGGACCCTGTCGTATTAATGGCACCTGAAAAGTAGCAGGTTATTTAAAAAGTATCTAAATTGGTTTTTCCTGCCAGTAACCTACATATTAGAAATTTGGGGATGCTTTATAAAAACTAGAGCTTCAGTAGAAATTAAAATCCTTATAAAAGTCCTAAGATAGAGAGAGGTCAATACCCATTTTTGTCTTCCATGTCTCTGGCCTTGGAAGGTACAGGTCGCTAACTGGTCACAAAAAATGTTCTAATGCCTCTGATGTAACTGTTTCTCATGTATAGTATAGTATGATATCAGTTTTTCTCCAAGAGATTAAAAAGTATCTAAATTGGTTTTTCCTGCCAGTAACCTACATATTAGAAATTTGGGGATGCTTTATAAAAACTAGAGCTTCAGTAGAAATTAAAATCCTTATAAAAGTCCTAAGATAGAGAGAGGTCAATACCCATTTTTGTCTTCCATGTCTCTGGCCTTGGAAGGTACAGGTCAGCTAACTGGTCACAAAAAATGTTCTAATGCCTCTGATGTAACTGTTTCTCATGTATAGTATAGTATGATATCAGTTTTTCTCCAAGAGAAGGCAGGTGATATTTAAGCTTTTTTTGTGGTCAACATGTTTATGAAGATTTATGATTTTAATCTTTGAAAAATTAATCATCAGATAAAGTATATTGATTATTTTTATCTTTGATTTACCTTCTTTCTTAATATGGTTCATTAACATACTTCATGGTGAAATAGTGAGAAATGGAGTGAAATTAGAGACTTGGACTCATTTCCTTTGGAAGCAGTCAATAAAAACTAGTATTGGGTATCTCTTGTATGCAAGGCCATATGCTAAGTTCTCTGGCAAAAATGGAAAGCAAATAAAGAAGAACTTCAAGGAGTTTTCAAATTTCCTGAGGCATTTCATCCAAAATCTATAACAAAAATTTAAGTGTTTTATAAAAAAAAGTATTGAAAGAACAAAAGCAATGCATTATTACCCATGTACTTGCTCATCAAAAGGCTTCACGGTAAATAACCTATAGTGACCAAAGGACTTGCTGGTACAGATATCCTGTGGTTATTATTTTGAAGAGGTCAGGGGCATGAATTAGGAAAGAAAAGGCACATTGTTTTGCTAGGAGAGGCATTTCATGTGAAAAGGCACATAGGCCCATTGCATGTAGAAGCTGACTGGCAGAGGAGTGTCATTGGAACAGAACATGTTGAAAACCCAATAAGAGACTGGGTTGAGCAGACACTGTAGCTACAGAGACATTGCCCTTAGAATAAGGATGAATACAACCTTAAGGTAAATTTCAGACATTTCTAAGTCCTTTGGAAAAATACAAGAAATTTTCTAAGCCAGACAGAACTCCTTCATTCCTTGTGCACAGCACACTTAATATCATTCCTGACTTTTATGCAGCAGTTACAATGACTTCATTTCACAGCCACTCTCTCAGTCAGTTCTGCATGTTTGCCCTTTGCAAAGCACCATAATGGTTTTCTCTTACAGCTTACATGAGGAGAGGCTGCACTTACCATTATTAGGGTTTATTAGGGTTCTACCGGCCCTGCATCCTCTTACTGGTATCGCACACTGTCCACAAAGTAACCAAACAGATGCCCACTTCTTTTGGAAGGAAGACATGTCAGAGACAGAACCATTAGCAAATGCTCTAAAATTGCATTTTCACCTGCTTCTGTGGAGTATGTTCCTCTTATTTAGGAGGTAATTATTCTGAATATTATTTAGGGGCTGTGTGTCATCAGAATGAGCTTTCACTTTCCTCTTCCTCCTCCCCAATGATCTCACTCACCACTCTACCAGGAATTCACCCCTTACAAGTGGGGAAGTTACTGATACAGTCCCATCTGTTTTCAGTATAAATGAGTGAGAGCCATTGTTTTCTCAGATATGAGGCCTCTGCAAGGAGGTGGCTCTATCTCTCTTTGGTTGTTAGATTAATGCACCAGGGTTTGTTCTCTCTAGTACTGTTGGAGGTCAGGATCATCACCCTCTTCTCCAGAGGGTTCAGAGTTGTGCTGCATTGTACTGCATTATAGAATGTTTTGTTGAGGGGGAAGGAGAGCTGTGGACAGAAGTTGAAAGGCAATGGAAAAGAGTCCTGAGCTGAAGTGGAGTGCTTATAGCCATTTCTCAGTGCTGCTAACCAGCTGCCAGGCAAGTCTATTTATGTCTCTGGCTCTCATTATGAACTCCGTAAAATGGGAAATTTGGATTACAGAATTTCAAAAACATGTTCCAGCTCGAATGCTCTGACTTTATTTCTCTCTAGACATCAAGAAAGCCCCGAGAAAGCAGAATCACTGAAAACACATGTTTGTTCTGAAGATATTATTTGAAATTTTCCATAGTGTCCTTACAGGTAAATGAAGGAGCAGAAGATCTAGAAAGAGGGGGCCTAGGATCTCAAATGAGAGTCATGCAATTTGCTCTAAATTGCACGGTTCTATTTAACATGCTCTGTGCCTCCATAGAAGCACAGTTATAAAGAGGAGGCTCAAACAATATAGCATAATTTTTTTTTATAAACTTGCTACATAGTTTTCCAGATGCTCTTTCATAATCCTATGCTTTACCTGAAAACTGACTTACTGTAATCATTAAGAAAAACTTCAGCTTTTCTATTCTGTTACAGATATTTAAATAAATTAGAGAAGGCAATGGCAACCCACTCTAGTACTCTTGCCTGGAAAATCCCATGGACGGAGGGGCCTGCTAGGCCGTAGTCCATGGGGTTACGAAGAGTCGGATCCCCGAGAAAGCAGAATCACTGAAAACACATGTTTGTTCTGAAGATATTATTTGAAATTTTCCATAGTGTCCTTACAGGTAAATGAAGGAGCAGAAGATCTAGAAAGAGGGGGCCTAGGATCTCAAATGAGAGTCATGCAATTTGCTCTAAATTGCGCGGTTCTATTTAACATGCTCTGTGCCTCCATAGAAGCACAGTTATAAAGAGGAGGCTCAAACAATATAGCATAATTTTTTTTTATAAACTTGCTACATAGTTTTCCAGATGCTCTTTCATAATCCTATGCTTTACCTGAAAACTGACTTACTGTAATCATTAAGAAAAACTTCAGCTTTTCTATTCTGTTACAGATATTTAAATAAATTAGAGAAGGCAATGGCAACCCACTCTAGTACTCTTGCCTGGAAAATCCCATGGACAGAGGGGCCTGCTAGGCCGTAGTCCATGGGGTTACGAAGAGTCGGACACGACTGAGCGACTTCACTTTGACTTTTCCCTTTCACACACTGGAGAAGGAAATGGCAACCCACTCCAGTGTTCTTGCCTGGAGAATCCCAGGGACGGCAGAGCCTGGTGGGCTGCCGTCTTTGGGGTTGCACAGAGTTGGACACGACTGAAGTGACTTAGCAGCAGCAGTTGTTTATTCAAGCAACAGCTGAATTCATTATAAAATGGCATTACTAATTATAGCAGTTTAGAAAAGCTTTTTTGTTTATTTATTTTTAGTTCAGTGGTAATTATGAATAAACTGGTGGAAAATGTGACATAAGGAACCAAAACAAACCACTAGTGGGAAAAGAAAAAAAAATGGTGTAGCTGTACATTTAGTGGGAGACAAATATCATAACCTCAGATATGCAGATGACACCACCCTTATGGTAGAAAGTAAAGAGGAACTATAAAGCCTCTTGATGAGAGTGAAAGAGGAGAGTGGAAAAATTGGCTTAAGTTCAACATTCAGAAAACTATGATCATGGCATCTGGTCATGGGAAATAGATGGGGAAACAGTAGAAACAGTGTCAGACTTTATTTTTGGGGGCTCCAAAATCACTGCACATGGTGATCGCAGCCATGAAATTAAAAGACGCTTACTCCTTGGAAGAAAAGTTATGACCAACCTAGATAGCACATTCAAAAGCAGAGACATTACTTTGCCAACAAAGGTCCATCTAGTCAAGGCTATGGTTTTTCCAGTGGTTGTGTATGGATGTGAGATTTGGACTGTAAAGAAGGCTGAGCACCGAAGAATTGATGCTTTTGAACTGTGGTGTTGGAGATGACTCTTGAGAGTCCCTTGGACTGCAAGGAGATCCAACCAGTCCATTCTGAAGGAAATCAGCCCTGGGTGTTCATTGGAAGGAATGATGCTAAAGTTGAAACTCCAGTACTTTGGCCACCTCATGCGAAGAGTTGACTCATTGGAAAAGACCCTGATGCTGGGAGGGATTGGGGGCATGAGGAGAAGGGGACGACAGAGGATGAGATGGCTGGATGGCATCACGGACTCGATGGATGCGAGTCTAAGTGAACTCCGGAAGTTGGTGATGGACAGGGAGGCCTGGTGTGCTGTGATTCGTGGGGTGGCAAAGAGTCGGACATGACTGAGCAACTGAACTGAACCGAACTGAATCCTGTTTTAGAAATGAGTTAAAAATCTATATTCATAAGCTTACTTTTAAAAATGTTTATTTTTAATGGACTTTGAGCTAGCTTTAATGAAATACCAGGGAACAAAAACAGTAGCATCTTTACTGCATCCCCTAAAATGAGTCTCAACTTATCCTATAAGTGTAGCCAAATATTCTTAGGTTTTGTTACCATCTTCCTCCATAAAATGAAAATATAGAACTGGTATACTTCCTTTGAGGATAAAAGAAGTGAAGTGAAGAAGTGAAGTTGCTCAGTCATGTCCAACTCTTTGTGACCTGGTGGACTATAGCCCACCTGGCTCCTCTGTCCATGGGATTCTCCAGGCAAGAGTACTGGAGTGAGTTGCCATTTCCTTCTCTAAGGGATCTTCCCGACCCAGGGATCGAACCCAGGTCTCCTGCATTGCAGGCAGACGCTTTAACCTCTAAGCCACCAGGGAAGGATAAAAGAAGACACTTACAAAATGTGCTAGTAAAAATTAATGAAAAGAAAAGAAATGCTGACCAATAAAATTACTTTAAAAACAACTTCCTGAACAGGTTGTGTTCTATCCAGTGATATACTCCTTGGTGTTTATTTGAGTTAAGCCAATTGCTAGTTACTAACATCGCCATTCACAGGGAAGTAGCATCATTTGGGTGTCTTTTCCAGCGGAACACTAAACTGTAGGTGTCACTAGTAATGGTTGATGTGTCCTGAGGATTAGTCATGTTGAGCATCTTTTCATGTGCCTATTGGCCATCTGCGTTTGTTTGTTTTGGAAAAATATTCAAGTCCTCTGCTTATTTTTAAATTGGGTTGTTTTGATTTGTGATATTGAGTTGTGTGTGTTCCTTCTGTATTTTGGATATTAGCCTCTTATCAGATATATTGTTTGCAAATATCTTCTTCCATTCGGTAGGCAGTCTTTTTGTCTGGTTGATAATTTCCACTATGCAAAACTTCTTAGTTTACTATAGCCCCATTTGCTTGTATATCTTTGCCTTAGGAAATATATCTATACCAAACATTCTAGGGGCTCTTCTGTTGTTGTAGGGCCTACAGTCTTGGTAGCCCAGTGTGAGGCTTGGACCCCTTAACTCCTTGAGGAGCAACTCTGCAATTGTAGTTTCCCTCCTGTTTGTAGGTTACCTACCTGGGGATTGGAGAAGGAAATGGCAGCCCACTCCAGTATTCTTGCCTGGAGAATCCTGTGGATGGAGGAGCCTGGTGGGCTGCTGTCCATAGTGTCACACAGGTCAGACATGACTGAGGCGACTTGGCATGCAAGCATGCGTGCATACCTGGAGATATGGGTTAGAGTGTGTCATCTTCATCCCTTCTACCCATCTTGTTTTTTTATTCTATATAACCTTATTTATAAAGTGTCCTTTATGCTAGTCTTCAGATTGTTTTCATAGATAGTTGCCCTGTAAATAGTTGTAATTTTGGTGTGCCCATGGAGGAGGTAAATTCAGGGTCTTCCTATTCTACCATCTTGGCCACTCCTTCTCTACTCTATGATTTAAAAAATGCACACTGTAAATTATATTAGTCTTGATAAGGAATATGGCTGTGTCTAAAATCTAAAATCTCTAAAAAGATTTCTGCTAAGCATGGTTTTAAGGGTGTGGTGTGGTGTAATGTATTTGTAATGTGGATGGTTTCAGTTCAGTTTAGTTCAGTTCAGTCGCTCAGTGGAGTCTGACTCTTTGCGACCCCATGAATCGCAGCACGCCGGGCCTCCCTGTCCATCACCAACTCCTGGAGTTCACTCAGACTCACAAGGTTCTATAAAAATTGTTTCTAGTTCATTTGTTTTGAAGAAGGAAACAGTGTAGTCTTGATGAGAGAAATGTCTCTCTGGATGTATTTCTTGCATTATTCTGCAGAATCCATGCCAATTAGATATTGCTTTGTCCTTAGATTAAAAATACGTCTTCAAGTTCAGATTCATGAATCAGAGGAATAGGGTTCTTCTCTATGATGGAGCTATATGCTGGGGACTTTCATTCTTAGGAATCTTTTGAGAGAAATCCTGGTGACAGTTTTGAAATTAAATAAAAAACCTGCCTCATACCTGCTTCTGCCTCAGGCTAATAAAATGGGTTTGATCTGGATCTGATCTGTTACCCTTCTTGCTTATTGTACTTTGGATGGTCACTTTAAATTACTTATTCACAAGAGTAAAATCTTTTAGTTTATTTTTGCTTTGGTCTACATTCTTAAATGCTATCAACCATTTATCCTTATAATTTATTTATTCTTCTACATTCTTTTGGTGATCTTTATTATTACTGCAGTGTCCTTGCTTTTTTATCTTGTAAACAAATACTTTATATTATTTAAAATTCTTTTTATTTATTTCATTGTTATTTGCTATTCTAATTTTTATATTTTGACATTATATTTGTTTACTGTTGTTTATTTTGCATTTTTATCTTGGTTTATATCTTTTGATTTTGCCATTTATTTTTCTAGTAGATTTTTTAATCTAATTGTACTTATTTAATTTTAATAGTTTATTTGATAATTAAACAGGAAATAAAAAGTGTGTCTTCTTTTCTGTCATCCCATGTTGACATTGCACTAACAATCAAAAATTATTGTTTTGCCTAATTGCTCATCATATTCAGCCTAAGAGCTAATTGGTCTAGCACAACAGGTATGTATAGTCTCAACTTTTGGATTTATTTCCCAAAAATAACTATTTGAAGTAGTTGAGCTCTTGGAAGTTTAAAAAAAAACATGCAATCCAAAATGTGGCTTTCTTTAAATAATCATTTTTGTTATAGTGTTGGTTTACTTGGCACCATTATTCAAGCTGAAAAATAAAATTCAGTTATGGAAATATTTCAAAAAATGAAGTGTTCTGAATAATTTTATCCTATTATAAAAATCTGTTTTACTTAAAATAAGTTTTGTCTATGAAACTAGACACTTGCAAGTAGATAAAAAATGGTTGTACTGTTGTCAAAATTATAATAATTAAGAATTTCCCACATGAAAGATATTATTTTTCACACAGTCATGAAAACTGTGTAGATAACTTTTTAATGAAGTATTGAGTAATGGCTTAAGGTCAATTTTTTAAAAATAAGGACCAGCTCAATTTGTTGGTCCAGACAATTTAATATAGGGACCAGACAATTTGTCTCATGTGTCTGTGTTATAATTCAGTATCATGCTAAGAGAAAGGAGAGAAGAGAGGTAGAAGAAGAGGAGAAAATAGAGGTAGGAAGAAGAAAGTAAAAAAGAAGCAAAGGTGGAAAGGAAGGGAGGAGAGAAGTATAGAAGAAGGAAGAAAAAAAGGAAGGAAAGAAGAAAAAAAAAGAAAAAGAGACTGAAGGAGAAAGAGAAAGAAAATCTGAGTGTTATGAACAAAAAAAGAAAAAAAAAGTCCGATTATCAATGTTTTGTTACCTCCATCTGCTGTCTTCCATTTGCGAGTTCTAGATACTTTCACTGTCGAGATACTTTCATTTAAAATGGCCATGGCTGTTGATGGATATGTATGATCTTTATAACTCATCTGGGACCAGTCCTTGACCGTTGATCTCTTTCTTTTTTTTTTTTTTATTTGATATATTTTTTTAAATTAATTTTTATTTTTTAGTTTGTTTTGCTTTACAATACGGCCATACCACCCTGAACG
Organism: Aepyceros melampus; assembly: GCA_006408695.1. Classification (NCBI taxonomy): domain Eukaryota; kingdom Metazoa; phylum Chordata; class Mammalia; order Artiodactyla; family Bovidae; genus Aepyceros; species Aepyceros melampus. The sequence continues at coordinate 26,040 of SJXQ01006424.1, forward strand.
CGCCTGATCTCGTCATTGATCTCTTTCTATACTGTGTTACTGGGCTTGTTCTTATTTCGGAAGCCATGGGGGTAAAGTTGGGTTTTCAAAACATTTTAACAAATTGCTCACTGCTTGTCTGCCTGAATCAGACTTCTTATGGTGCTTTCTTGATGCCTCAGCAATATTACTCACTCCCTCAATCTGTTTTATCCACAAGATAAACAGATTTTTATCTGAATGTATTTCATCATTTCCTTACTTTCCCCCATGGTTCAGTCAGAAGAGTGAGGGTCTAATGACTGTTTCAAGCATTTTCTCTTGCTCATGGTGACAGAATTAATAATTCTTCAGAACCTGGGTAACCAGTACAAAGTTATCTTTGATTTATAATGTATTTTATGAGTACACTAACCGATTGCACCACTGGAGCTACTGTGATTCTTTTTAAATCAAAATTCACTCTACATATAACATTAAATAAAATTGGTGTGTCTTTTATGCTTTTTTTTCTAAGAGTAAATCACTGAAACACTGTTTTGTTGGTCCCCATGTTCTTTCTCCCTCATCTTCTTAAGATACAAAAAATTTGATGGAGAAATAAGTGCGAGCCTAATTCTTATCCCAGTCATGCTAACTAGAATAGAATTTCACATGAAATAATTGGCTAAAAAGTGAAAACTTATTTGGAATTTGCCAGCATGTATATAAATAAAATAGGCGGATGGGTTCAATGAGTTTAATGAGGCTGATTACTATGTATATTATGACATAATCTTTGCCTCTATGATTCTGTTTTACATGAATTTAAGTAATTTACACCGAATTTTAATTATGTGACTTTCTTTAAAGGATGCTTAATGAAGTCTCACTCCATTCCTAGTTCCTTAAAATGATTTTTTCTCAAATGGAGGTTTTCAGAGAGAGATGGCTCCAAGGTGTGTGTGCTCAGTTACCTTAGTCATATCCAGCTCTTTGTGGCCCCATGGACTTCTCTGTCCATGCAACTCATCTGACAAGAATACTAGAGTGGGTTTCCATTCCCTTCTCCAGGGAATCTTCCCGATCCAGGGATCGAACCTGAACCTCCTGCATTGAAGGCAGATTCTTTGCTGTCTAAGCCCCGGGACAAGCCTTGAATAATAATAATATTACATTTATATAACATTTTCACTTATAAAAGTATTTATGTCACTGACAAAAGTCCTGTGATATCAGTACACAAAGTACTATTTCATTTAACAAGGGGAAAAAGACAATAATAATGGCAAGGATAGACATCCCTGCTGCTGCTGCTGCTGCTGCTGCTGCTGCTAAGTCGCCTCAGTCGTGTCTGACTCTGCGACCCCATAGACGGCAGCCCACCAGGCTCCGCCATCCCTGGGATTCTCCAGGCAAGAATGCTGGAGTGGGTTGCCATTTCCTTTACAAAACTGATTGCCGACCGTTGTTATTCCCTTGCTAGCATCTTCCCCATACTGTGGGGATCCCTTAGAGGCTTTGAAGTTCCTCAGATTGACTTACTGGGACAGAATAGCCTGTTACAGGTAATGAAGAAGGAGATGAGCTCCAACATTCAGTTAATATATCTGAAAAGATTTACTAGATGAGGGGTAGGTAATGCAAATGATTCTACAGAGAATAATTTATTTTCCATAGAATTACTGAAACTTTGATTTACAAATAAACTTTGAGGTTCCCTATTCTAATATCCTGTATATGCAGGAACACTTGAAAACTTTGCAGACCAATCTTTAACCCATTAATCTTGATGTAATAGGGAGGCTCTTATATTCAAGGCAGATGTGCCTACTGTTGAACAGTTTTATATATTATAAAATTTTTCTTTTAGTGAGCCAATACCAGCCTTCTTATAACTTTTATCCTAGCTCTGTCCTTTAGAAGTGCACAAATTGTTTAAACTGTTTTGTAAATGAAAGTCCATCAGATATTTCTTACCATTCAAAATAGTTCTACTTCAGAAGAGTTTTGTAAACAACTTTACTGAGAAATAATTAATATGCAAAAGACTGGACACACTTCCTGATTTCAAAATATAGCATAAAATACAGTAATTAAAACAGTATGGTGCTGGCATAAAATAGATATATAGACTTATGGGACATAATAAAAAGTGTGTAAATAAATCTATGTTTCAGATATGGTAAACTGATCTTTCATAAGGGTGCCAAGAACACGCAATGGGGAAAGTATAGTCTTTTCAACAAATAGTGTTAGGAAAACTGAGTATACATATGCAAAAGAATGAAATTAGACCCTTATACCACACAAAGATAAATTCAATATGGGTTAGCGATTTATACATAAAAATCTAAACCGTAAAACTCCTGGAAGAAAACAGGGGGAAAGCTTCTTGACGACGGCCTCAGCGATGCTCTTTTGGATGTGGCACTAAAGCACAGGCAAAAAAAGCAAAAACAGAAAAACGGAACTTCATAGTTTTAATGTTCCTTTAGATCAACAGGTGAAAAATTCTTTTAAATGAAGTCTTGTTCAGGGTAACCCAGTTTCTGGGAGCAAAAATACAGTTCTTCTGATGTTATTTATAGTCTATCACCAAGAAATCCTGAATAAGTGAGGTGTTATCCTGTTCTCATAAGTCATATTGATTGGAGATTTTTATATAGAAATGATTATTAAAGTCACAGAAGCAAGTGAACATGAAGAATCAACATAAATTGCTTACACTCCAATATAAAATAAAAATTAAATAAAACACATATGCACAAAAAAACCCAAATAGCTCAAAGTTACGATATAACAGTGAGGAATAGAAATAGATAAATAAAAATATATAAGTGGGAAATGAGAATTAAATTCTAATTTCAGTTTTGCTCCCTAAAATCAATTGAACAATTAATATTAGCATATCATTTCATGTTTAGAGAGCCATGTTTCCTGATTTGCTATACCTTATGAAATTGCAAATCATAGATTTTTAGATTCTCCTTTGATATTCAACTCATAGAGAGCTATTAATCAATTCAGATATAATTTGGAAACAACATGACTATTAACCTTGGTGTTATAGTAAATTTGTACTTTATATCTGAATATTCTATTCCCTTAGTCATAAGATAAAAGTGAAAGTGTTAGTCATTCAGTTGTCTGACTTTTTGTGACCCCATGGACTGTAGCCCTCCAGGCTCCTCTGTCCATGGAATTCTGCAGGTAAGAATACTGAAGTGGGTTGCCATTCCCTTCCCCAGAGGATCTTCCAGACCCAGGGATCAAACCTAGGTTTCCTGCATTGGCAGACAGATTCTTTACTATCTGAGCCACAAGGAAAGCCTATAAAAGTGTCCTAATCCAAAGTTAATGATGTCCCTGTTCTAAAATTTTAGGCAGTAAGATTCTAATGTTCTGTGATATATACACAGTCTGGATATAGTCTGGCAAATAAATAAGACTTCAGTAAATAAGAATGGTAAGACCACATTCTTGATTTTTCTTTGTGTTTCCCATAGTTCTTAACACTTATGAGCAAAGTGATTAATAAGCAATGTTAGTTGTCTGGGGAAAGATAAAACAATTGAACTGAGGAAAATGGGTATTTTGCAATCAATTGATTATCCTTCCTGAAAAATGAACTAACACTGAAACAAAGCCAAATATTGTACTTGCATTATCATAGAGTTATTTGATGCTTTACCAGTTTCATCTTTCAGGATTTGAAACAGCTCAACGGGAATTCCATCACCTCCACTAGCTTTGTTCGTCGTGATGCTTTCTAAGGCCCACTTGACTTCACATTCCAAGATGTCTGGCTCTAGATTAGTCAACACATCATCATGATTATCTGGGTCATGAAGATCTTTTTGAAAGTTCTTCCATGTATTCTTGCCACCTCTTCTTAATATCTTCTGCTTCTGTTAGGTCCAGACCATTTCTGTCCTTTATCGAGCCCATCCTTGCATGAAATGTTCTCTTGGTATCTCTAATTTTCTTGAAGAGATCTCTAGTCTTTCCCATTCTGTTCTTTTCCTCTATTTCTTTACATTGATTGCTGAAGAAGGCTTTCTTATCTCTTCTTGCTATTCTTTGGAACTCTGCATTCAGATGCTTATATCTTTCCTTTTCTCCTTTGCTTTTTGCTTCTCTTCTTTTCATAGCTATTTGTAAGGCCTCCCCAGACAGCCATTTTGCCTTTTTGCATTTCTTTTCCATGGGGATGGTCTTGATCCCTATCTCCTGTACAATGTCAC
>SJXQ01006424.1:31672-45140 GCA_006408695.1 Aepyceros melampus
GGGCTCCAAAATCACTGCAGATGGTGACTGCAGCCATGAAATTAAAAGGCGCTTACTCCTTGGAAGAAAAGTTATGACCAACCTAGATAGTATATTCAAAAGCAGAGACATTACTTTGCCGACTAAGGTCCGTCTAGTCAAGGCTATGGTTTTTCCTGTGGTCATGTATGGATGTGAGAGTTGGACTGTGAAGAAGGCTGAGCGCTGAAGAATTGATGCTTTTGAACTGTGGTGTTGGAGAAGACTCTTGAGAGTCCCTTGGACTGCAAGGAGATCCAACCAGTCCATTCTGAAGGAGATCAACCCTGGGATTTCTTTGGAAGGAATGATGCTAAAACTGAAGCTCCAGTACTTTGGGCACCTTATGCGAAGAGTTGACTCATTGGAAAAGACCCTGATGCTGGGAGGGATTGGGGGCAGGAGGAGAAAGGGACGACCGAGGATGAGATGGCTGGATGGCATCACAGATTCAATGGACGTGAGTCTGAGTGAACTCCGGGAGTTGGTGATGGACAGGGAGGCCTGGCGTGCTGCGATTCATGGGGTCGCAAAGAGTCGGACACGACTGCGCGACTGAACTGAACTTACCAGTTTCATTCATTCAACCAGCCTTTATTAAGTATTCTGTTTTGGTGAATATGGAGAAGGAATAACTGCATCAATCTCATTCAAGAAAGGACTTACTGACCCAACTGTCAGCTTTTACGGGGTTTATCTCATCTGAAGCGAAGCTCGTGACCAGATTTTCATACTCCCTGGAGCAGTCCACATGCAAAGATAGATTGTGGTGGGGAAGAAAGTCTCAACCAGCTAATAGAGAGTGGTGTGTGTTGGGTGAGATGGGTGGTGGTGGTGTGGACCTGGGGAGAATCAGTTGTTTGGCTTGAGTAGCATTCATTTTTGAAGGAAATTATTTGTTGTGCTTAAATGATTACCATATAATTAATTCCACATTGTTTCCTCCTTTGAATGAAAATGTTTACTGTTGTGCCATGAATGCTTCAATGTCACTAGATCATTAGTCTGTGTGACAGATTTTGGCCTCTATTCAACCACTGTCCTTTAATTTCTAGAGCTGCCTTCCATTTTAGCTCCATTACAGGCTACTCTGAATGTGAACCCTGAAGTTGTTGGGCTGCTCTATCCTCTTCCCCATACCGTGGGAAATAAATGGACCTGCACACCTATAAGCTTTACAGAGCTCCAGAAAAATTAAAAAACTGGTTACCTCCACTAATCCCTGATAAATAATGTAGCAAGTACTTCTCCAGTCACATTTCCCAAACACTTTATGGGAGCTGGGATGCCCTCTGTTTCCTTTGCAGTTGAGTTATTCTGGCACACAGTATTGCTCTAGTACTGATGTCCAAGAGTGAGTTTTGGTTAACTCTTTTTTAATTTATTTTTTATTTTTTTAACATAAATTTATTTATTTTAATTGGAGGTTAGTGACTTTATAATATTGTATTGGTTTTGCCATAACATCAACATGAATCCGCCACAGGTATGCAAGTGTTCCCCATCCTGAACCCCCCTCCCTCCTCCCTCCCCTTAACATCCCTCTGGGTCATCCCAGTGCACCAGCCCCAAGCATCCAGTATCATGCATCGAACCGGGACTGGCGATTCGTTTCATATGTGATATACATGTTCAATGCCATTCTCCCAAATCATCCCACCCTCTCCCTCTCCCAAAGACTTTGCTGTCTCACATACAGGGTTATCGTTACCATCTTTCTAAATTCCATATATATGCGTTAGTATACTGTATTGGTGTTTTTCTTTCTGGCTTACTTCACTCTGTATAATAGGCTCCAGTTTCATCCACCTCATTTGAACTGATTCAAATGATTTTTTAAATTAATTTATTTAAAAATTAATCTGCTTGGCTATGATGGGTCTCAGTAAGAGCATGCATGATCTTTATTTGCAGCATGAGATCTCTTAGTTGAGGCATGGGGGATTTAGTTCCCTGACCAGGGTTCAAATTGGGAGCATGGAGTCTTAGCCACTGGACCACCAAGGAAGTCCCTTTAGGTTAACTCTTGACACTAGGAACTCTCCTGATTCCAGACAACCCCTGATTATAAGAAGGCTGCATCTATCCTCAAATTTCTCTCTTCAGACTAAGTAAACTCCTGGTATCACCCATCTTGGTCATTGAAACTCTGAACTCTAAATAACCATAGCCACCATAGCCCATCTGTGAGATTTCTTACAGGACCCCGGGTTGATAATTTGGGTGCTGCCTGTCGCTGCCCTCCCAAAGTATCTGTTATACTTTCTCCAGGGGAAAACTTTGTGTCCGGTCTTGTCATCATCCTTCTGTCTAGCTCTTTCATATATGATGCCTCTCTACATCATGTTTGGATATCATTTACTTCATGTTCTAGGACCTTAGGGCTGGTCCCATCTCATTCCTGGAATGTACTCAGTTCCTGAAACACTTGTCTGGCCAGAACCCCAGATGTGCATGGCCCAGGAAGAGTGTAGCTTTGGGCTCTGCCTACACTTTTCTGCACAGCCTTTTCTGAAATTTTTTGCCTGCCCTGTCCCTCCCCTTCTCCAAATAAGCTCTCCCTCTGATTCTATTGTCCACTTTGGTCCTGAATACAGGTGTAGTCATCTATTTACAGTTTTGTGGCCTCTCTCTCTCCCAGCACCTCTCTCCCACCCAGCTAACTACGTTATCTACTAAACTTAGAAGTTTTACTTTAGTAATAAATGAGGAAATAAAAATGTATCTAACTCACCAAACAAGAGGATATGCTGGGATTTTTTGAAGAAAAGAAATAGAAGATAGCCTCTAACATAGATGTTCCTACAGTAGTATTTTGGTTATCTACTGTTTAACCAACCACCCCCAAATTTAAAACAACAGTCAGTTATTTACAATGTGAAACTGCAGTTTGGGCAGAACTCGGGGAGGAAGGCTTGTCTCTGCTCTACAGTATTTGACACCTCAGTTGGGAAAATAGAAACGCTGGGTATGACTGGATGACTGGGAGCTAGAATCATCTGAAGGTTGATACATTCACTCATCTGACAGTTGATGCCATCAGCTGGGATCTTAGCTGGAGCTACAACAGGAACACCTACACATAACCTTTCCTTGATCCTCGGATTCTCAAAGCATGGCAACTAAGTTTCACGAGAAAGCACCCCAGGAGTACCAGCTGTAAGCTGTGTTGCTTTGTATCATTTATCCTTGGAAGTCTCACAGTTTGACTTCTGTGTCAACCACGTTCAAAGGGAGGGAATACAAAGCCTGCTTCTCAGTGGACAGACTTTCAAGGTTATAGAATCATAAGAGCATGTGGGGTGAGAGACCACATTGGATGCCTCTTTGAAAAATATACTGTGATGGAAAAAGTGATTCTAATCTTATCAAGTAATAAATGAAGCACGATATTAAGGATTTTATTATCCAATTATGACTTTATGAAAATAGCTTAACATTATTACTAAAATCTAATGAAAATGATGTCTGAGATTTTTAAGATTTTTTTTTGTAATAGGGACCACTTTTTAAAGTCTTTATTGAATTTGTTACAATATTGCTTCTGTTTTATATTCTAATTTTTTGGCTGTGAGGCATGTGGGATCCTAGCTCCCTGATCAGGGATCTAACTCTCACCTCCTGTACCAAAAGGCAGTCTTACCCACTGGACCATCAGGCAAGTCTTGATGTCTGAGATTTTCATCAAAATTGTTTGGTGTAGGGAGATAGGGTAGCAGTATAGATGAAATAAGATTGTACGTGAGTTGGTGTTTGTTGAAGCTGGTTGAGGTACACACAATTGTTCAATTACTTTGTCTACTTCTATATGTGTTTGAAATTTTCTATAAGAAAAGGTTTAAATAGTCACAAGAAACTATCTATCAATACGTGTGATTAACTTCTTAAATGCATTTTTCTTTTCTTTATATTTTCTCTAGTTTGTAACACATTTTATGTTTTAAAAAAATCTAGGTGTAGCTAACACCCTGGATGCTATATATGAAACAAACAGAGGCAGAGAAAAGGCAGACTGTTGAGAAAATTTGGGACTCAAGAAATGACAGTAATGAGTTGCTGATTTCTTCAAATCAACTTATTTTACTAATCCATCCACTTTACTTGCATGTATATGCATGTATATGTCACATACTAAAGACATAGATTGTTAAAATCTGTGGATCTTTTTACCCTATTCCTGAAATAATTCTTTCCCACTCACTTTCATTACTATTGACAGTAATGAGTTGCCTGAGTTTTTTTTTGTGACTCATATATCCCAGACCAGGTAGCATAGAAGATGGCAATCAGAAAGTGCCAATATATGCAGCAAACCCCCTTTAAAAAAAGCCAGCCCAAGAAAGGCTTTCAGCACTAGCCAAAGAACTGAAGAATTGCACAGCTTGGAAAGATAGAAAACTTTTACAAAATAACCACTCTACTGCAGCTTACACCTCAGAAAAAAACTGTGATCTGACCCCTACCCAGATCCTCAGAAGTCAAGTGGGAAACCTAGACTTCCACACCTACCAGGCTGTAAAATGACTCTCCAAACCACACTTTTCTTGCCGCTGGGGTGGTGTCATTAAAGGCAGAGTAGGGAGCAGGACTCTAATCTTCATAGAGAACTAACAAGTCCCTGATTGGTTGTCCTTTAAACTCATGACCATGAACCTAACAACAGCGAAAACAGTCCAAAATGCTGCCTGCCTGGCAATAATGCTCATTTCTCGAATTCATACATTCTCAGAGGGAGAATTCATACATTCTCATACATATTGCTCCAGGCAAGAAAAAAAGTGATTCCGTGAGAGAAGCAATATGAAAATGAAAGAAAAACAATTTAAGAAACACCACCCTTGTCACTTTGACATTTTTCTCTGGAGGAACTTCTGACCTCTCTATGCATTTTTTCCATCTCTTCAAATCAACTTATTTTACTAAATCCATCCACTTTTATTTGCATGTATATGCCATATACTAAAGACACAGATTGTTAAAAATCTGTGGATCTTTTTATTCTATTCCTGAAATAATTATTTCCCACTCACTTTCTTTGCTATTCTCTTAGTTCACACTCACATCCTTTCCTTCCTGGTTTATTGTCAGTCTCCTAATGCTCTCCCTGCTCTGGATTCTCTCCTTTCATAGTGACAAAAAATACTTCTCTAAAAAAAAATAATAATCTTTGTACCTCTCAGCTGAACTCCTTCAGTGGATCTCTAGTATATACAGAATAAAGGCCAAGATCCATAGCATAATATATGAGGTTACTTAAGAGAACCGTTCTCCCTTTTTCATTCAGTCATCTTTTTGTTCCTTTAAAAGACATAAATATATGTTACTCAGATCTTCCCGAACCAGGGATCAAACTCACATCTCTTCTGCAATGCAGGTGGATTCTTAATCCCTGAGCCACCTGAGGACCAAAGCTTCCTATGAGACTGGTCAAAACTTTAAGGCTCAACTTATTTACCCAATCCTCATTCTTACTTCTCCAATCTATAGGTATTCACTTCAGTTCAGTTCAGTTGCTCAGTGGTTTCTGAGTCTTTGCAACCCCATGAACTAGGCCTCCCTGTCCATCATCAACTCCTGGAGTTTACCCAAACTCATCGGCATTGAGTCGGTGATGCCATCCAACCATCTCATCCTCTGTCGTCCTCTTCTCCTCCCGCCCTCAATCTTTCCCAGCATCAGGGTCTTTTCAAATGAGTCAGCTCTTCACATCAGGTGGCCAAAGTATTGGAGCTTCAGCTTCAGCATCAGTCCTTCCAATGAACACCAGGACTGATCTCCTTTAGGATGCATTGGCTGGGCGTCCCTGCAGTCTAAGGGACTCTCAAGAGTCTTCTCCAACACCACAGTTCAAAAGCATCAATTCTTTGACACTCAGCTTTCTTTATAGTTCAACTCTCACATCCATACACGACCACTGGAAAAACCATAGCCTTGACTAGATAGACCTTTGTTGGCAAAATAATGTCTCTGCTTTTTTTTTTTTTTTTTGTAGTTGTATTTGTTTTTATTTTTCTAAGACAAAGAGGGAGAGAAGAAGGGACGGAACAGGGCCCCGCATCATCCCCCAGAACAGCTTCTGAGGCATACGTTTGCCTGGATTCATTTCGAAAAGGCAGTTTCAGGGTCCATGTTCAGGAGACCCTCCAGGCTGTCAATCTCAGTGCAAACAGCTGAAAATAAAAACCTCCTGTCTGTTCACCACACAGAATGCGAAACAAACCTGTTTGGAAAATGCCTGCCCTTAAAACAAGAGTGAGGGCTTTAAAGATGCATTAAACACAGGCTCTTCCAGGAATCCAGTTGGCTGCAGCTTCACAAAACCAGAAGCACAGAATAACATTTCCAACCATAGAACTGCTGGCTAACAGAAAAAGAGGAGGACCACAAGACGACAGGCAGGGGTTCCTCCCCGACCCCTGCCTCTTCGTTTTGTTCTGAACAGTCATAAACTGGAGAGCAGGAATGCAGCCTCAGGGTGGGAGCAGATGCTCAGCGCGGCAGCTCAGTCTCGGGAATGGAGGGGTGGCTCACTGCTTGCTCGCGTCTGCCTGGCTTCTTTTCCGGTTGACCTCTGCCAGTCCCAGGGATCCCACCTCGGCCCCGGCCACCGAACACACCTCGCCTGGCGCCCCCCCCGCCCCCCCGGCCGCGGCCCTTGGCCACCGCCTCCTCCTTGACCATGTCGATGATCTCATCGGGGATGCGCAGGTACTTGATGGTGCTGCCGCGGATGTAGCACTCGGGCATCCGGCAGAATTTGTCCCCATCCCTGGACGTGCAGATCACCTCGCGCAGGCTGATGGTCATCCAGTTGTCACAGCTCACCAGGTGCCCGTTGTATGTCTCCCCGTTTTTGAGCTCCACCAGCACTGGATGATTCTGAGCCATTTTCAGCAGCGACAAGGGAATCATGGTGTTGGTAGGGACCGGCCTCCCCGGCCACTTCCGCCACCGCCGCTCTGTCTGCTTTTTAATATGCTGTCTAGGTTGGTCATAACGTTCCTTCCAAGGAGTAAGCGTCTTTTAATTTCATGGCTGCAAGCACCATCTGTAGTGATTTTTGAGCCCCCCCAAAATAAAGTCACACTGTTTCCACTGTTTCCCCATCTACTTGCCATGAAGTCTTGGGACTAGATACTATGATCTTAGTTCTCTGAATGTTGAGCTTTAAGCCAACTTTTTTCACTCTTCTCTTTCAAAGACTTTCATCAAGAGGCTCTTTAGTTCTTCACTTTCTGCCATAAGGGTGGTGTCATCTGCATATCTGAGGTTATTGATATTTCTCCCAGCAATCTTGATTCCAGCTTGTGCTTCCTCCAGCCCAGCATTTCTCATGATGTACTCTGCATATAAGTTAAATAAGCAGGGTGACAATATACAGCCTTAATGGACTCCTTTTCCTATTTGGAATCAGTCTGTTGTTCCATGTCCAGTTCTAATTGTTGCTTCCTGACCTGTATATAGGTTTCTCAAGAAGCAGGTCAGGTGGTCTGGTATTCCCATCTCTTTCAGAATTTTCCACAGTTTATGGTGATCCACACAGTCAAAGGCTTTGGCATAGTCAATAAAGCAGAAATAGATGTTTTTCTGGAACTCTTGCTTTTTCCATGATCCAGCGGATGTTGGCAATTTGAACTTTGGTTCCTCTGCCTTTTCTAAAAGCAGCTTGAACATCTGGAAGTTCATGGTTCATGTATTGCTGAAGCCTGGCTTGGAGAATTTTGAGCATTACTTTACTAGCGTGTGAGATGAGTGCAATTGTGCAGTAGTTTGTGCTATAAGTATTGATACCTAATAAAAACTCTGTGTGAAAAACTCTGTCTCAGCCTCTGTTTCCCACAATAGTTCCATCTACAACGAAGTACAACACATTCCAGATTCTGACATGCTTTTTTCTTTCATGTATCTGTGTTTTTAAGTGTGTTGTTTTACCTGCTTGGTTTCCTCAACCTATCTCCTCTTCTGAAAAGTCATTTTTTGTAGGATTGACTTCATCTGCTACATCCTCTGAGCAGCCTTCCTTGGCTTCTTCAAGTTCAATTACACTTTCCTTTATGTTCCAGTGACACTTGGTTTATACCTTTATTTTCACCTGGTAAAATGTACTGTGATTAGCCAGGACGCTTTCATTTGCAGAAGACTGAGACTCAATTCAGTCTAACTTAAACAAAAATGGTATTCTGTTGGCCTTACACAAGTGAAAAACTGGTGCATGGTGCTGATTTCCAGTATAGCTGAAAGTAAGGACTCAAGAAAATATCTTTTAAGATACCAAATCTCTTTCTGCCATAGAGCAAGCTACCTTCATGTGAATGCAGAATAGCTGCTTACAGCCAAGACTTACTTATATCAGCTTACTTATATCAACTTTCTTTCTCAGTGGAAGAACAAATGTTTTATTCAATAACTGACAGGCAAGCTCTAGGGAAGACTTGGGTCTCACTTGGGTCACTTGCTCATTCTTCAACAAATTATTGTGAACAGTCAGAAGATAGCTGATTTTCTAAGCCTGTAGAGAAAGAATAGCTCTAACCAGACCATATGGAATGTGTCCCTCAGAGGAAATACAGTTACTATTAGCAGAGGAAGGAGAAGGGTTAATAGAGAGGCAAAAATAGCATATTTGCTATGTGCTGTGATAGCTGGCCAAAAGTTAGAAAATTTAAGTGGTCTGATCTGATGATTCTAAACTTTCAAGTCATTTGTGTCTATTGATTATTAGATACATTTCACATGGCTTAAAATGAAACAAGGGAGAGAAAACTGATGGCAACATCAGGTCAGTGAGAACAAGACAAATATTTCACTCATTGAAGGAATGCAAATTTCATCTTGCAGAGCTCTACTGAATGTAAACAAAGTGAAAAGAGAATACATTTTAAATGTATAAATCATCTGTTATCAGGCAATTCACTGGCAAAGAAGTTTGATATATAAGTATAGAAGGCTAAATAGGAAAAATAAATAGTGCAAGAACAGAAACAAAATTGGAGAAAAGAAGGCATGAAAGACAATTATTTAAGATAAATTTGCTTCTCTAAGAGTAATAACCACTTAAATAATATTTGTGTGACTGACGATTAGGTTTCACTTTAGCCAGAATATTAATTAGCATACTCTCTCTTACTTGAGATATGGGTATATAGAGAGATAATATTATATATATAAAAAATGAAACAGAAAATAATACTAGTAAGACAAGGTCAAAATAGTATTTAATCCTATAAAACTCCTTGCACTGGCTACAATAGAACCACAAGTTCGACTCACAGACTGCCAGGAGCCCAGGAGAAAAGGTAAATGGAATGCATTATACCACTCCTAGTGTCCAGTTATACAGAAGAAGCAAAAACATTTGTGACACTATCCCAGGAATAAATTAGTTTATCACAGTCTAACATAGACCTCAGCATCCTCAGTGCCAGCCTCCTTAAAAACACTCCAGATAATCGCAACATGGCTGCCTGCAGCCCAGGACTCACCGCACTCTGGATAAGCTGGCAACATCATGACAAAATTTAATCTGGGTAAGTAATTAAATGGCAGCACAGAATGCTGTACAGCTGTGCATAGTGGAAGAATGAATAAATGTACCTGTGGTCTGTTCAACAGTGTGACATAATTGGGGCAAAAGATCTAAGTGAAATAAGTCCTCTCAAGTTAGTTCTTCTTAAGGGATGTCTGTAACAAAATGACTTTTTCTTCTTGGCATAACCTTTTTTTTTACATAAGACATTCAAAAGAAGCAACCCAATGACATAAAATCTACTCTTTGTTACTTGACTACTGTCTACTATCTATGTCTTGGCAACAAAGAGACAATTTTTTTAAGGAAGAAAATAGCACATAGTAACTTCATTACCTGTTTCCTTTTTCTCATAGCATGTGTTAAAAAGGCAAATATTAAAATAATCACTAGCTTCAAAGCAGGAATGAGAGTCCAAGTATTTAACAGTTTGTCTGGCACTGACATGGACCAATCACAGCAGATGCTGCACGCAGCCTCTTGTGTTACGGCAGGATTCTGGGTGCCAAGACCTACTGTGAAGGGCATTCATCTTTTAGTTATTAGGTCAGAGAAGGGAGCAGGTGTGAAAGCAGGGAGGGGAGCATATGGAAGAGGCAGAGTAGCAGCTATTTCCCAGTGGATATCTGCATATTTAATATCGTAACAGTTCTTACCCCCTGGCAGTATAAGATGTTCCAAACATTATCTTATAGGCTCCAGTCCTAGAATCAGCCATTTATCCAAGAAGCTAGTGTTAAATATTAAATCACTAATGAGTTAATGTTTGACCTGGATCCTGAAATACCTGGAATTAATGTTTCACAGGCTTTGTCAAGGGTCTCTGTGCATGTCTGAGCATGGCTTCAACAGTCAGACAGGCAGTTGAGAACTCTGCCTTAGCCCTCACAGCCTACTTTTTCAGAGCCTCGAGTTCAGCTAGAAGCAATAGTTAAGACTTCTAGTTTCCCCAGAATATGTCAGAGTCTCTGAAAGGCTTATATGGACAGCACATTGTGTTTCCTCTTTGATTAAAAATTTCTCCAACTGTTATCTACCACCCCCAGACAGCATCAATGTTACGCTTGATCTTAGCCAAAAGGCCAAGAAGCGCTAGTAGCAATGTTAAATAATTTCCACCGATTGTTTCCAACAGCTGCCCCAGGGCTGCTGCATTAGGAAAGTTCCAAGTCCAGCCTGATAAAGACAAGCTTTGAGAGAGGGTTCTTCCAGGGAATGATCAGATAGGTCAAATATAACTGTTCTCTGGCAATGAGGCTTTCAAAGGGCTCCAACTCCATCTTTCCCCCACCAGAACCTGTCAGTCTGCTGATTTTCAGTGTGATTTCAAAGTTTTGGTTTTCAAAGAAACCTCTGAGTTGTGGAGGGCTTGATGATAAAAGGGAAATTAAAATTACCTATATTTAAATTAAAAAAAAGTTTCCCAGATTCTGTCAATACTTTGATTGATTTGCAGAATTCTGAAAATGTTGATTCTGATAATGTTGGCCAGTAGTCTCACAGCTTTTATGAAGGAGAAAATTTTTGAACTTGTTACTAATTTCAGTCGTATTACCCCCAAAGAGTTTATTTTAAATGCTTTCACACTTGTTTGGCCATACAGTATTTTACACATGAATATCACCTGGACTCCTAAGCACAGTTGGCATGGTTCACCAATTGTGAATTATTAAATTAAGTACTAATTTTCTTCATACCTAGAAAGAGATAACACCTTTTTAAAATTCTTATTGGAGTATAATTGCTTTACAATGTTGTTTTAGTTTCTGATGTACAATGAAGTGAATCAGCTATATGTATACATTTATGCTCTCCATTTTGGAGGTCTCCCATCTTACCCATCTAGGGCATCACAGGGCACCAAGCTCAGCTCCCCGTGCTAGACAAAAAGTTCCCAGTAGCTACCTATTTCACACATGCTAGTGTATTTATGTCAAACCTAATCTCTCAACTTGCCCCACCCTTCCCTCCGCACACTGTGTCCAAATGTTCATGCTCTATGTCTGCATCCCTTTTCTTGCCCTACAGATATGTTCATCAGTGCCATGTTTCTAGATTCCACATAGATGCATGAATGAGTAATCAGTTCACTTCAGTCATTCAGTCATGTCTGACTTTTTGCAACACCATGGACTGCAGCATGCCAGGCTTCCCTGTCCATCACCAACTCCCAGAGCTTGCTCAAATTCATGCCCATCGAGTCAGGAATACCATCCAACCATCTCATCCTCTGTTGTCCCTTCTCCTCCTGCCTTCATCTTTCCCAGCATCAGGGTCTTTCCCGATGAGTTGGCACTTCGCATCGGGTGGCCACAGTATTGGAGGTTCAGCTTCAGCAACAGTCTTTTCAATGAATATTCAGGACTGATTTCCTTTAGGATGGACTGGTTTGATCTCCTTGCAGTCCAAGGGACTTTCAAGAGTCTGCTCCAATAACACATTTCAAAAGCATCAATTCTTTAGTGCTCAGCTTTCTTTATGGTCCAGCTCTCACATCCATACATGACTACTGGAAAAACCATAGCGTTGACTACACAGATCTTTGTCATCAAAGAAATGCCTCTGCTTTTTAATATGCTGTCTAGTTTTGTCACAGCTTTTCTTCCAAGGAGCGAGTATCCTTTAATTTTGTAGGTTCAGCTTCAGCAACAGTCTTTTCAATGAATATTCAGGACTGATTTCCTTTAGGATGGACTGGTTTGATCTCCTTGCAGTCCAAGGGACTTTCAAGAGTCTGCTCCAATAACACATTTCAAAAGCATCAATTCTTTAGTGCTCAGCTTTCTTTATGGTCCAGCTCTCACATCCATACATGACTACTGGAAAAACCATAGCGTTGACTACACAGATCTTTGTCATCAAAGAAATGCCTCTGCTTTTTAATATGCTGTCTAGTTTTGTCACAGCTTTTCTTCCAAGGAGCGAGTATCCTTTAATTTTGTGGCTACATTCACCTACTGTGGTGATTTTGAAGCCCAAGAAAATAGGGTCTGTTACTCTTTGCATTGTTTCCCCATCTATTTGCCATGAACTGATGGGACCAGATACCATGATCTTAGTTTTTTTGAATGTTGAGCTTTAAGCCAATTTATTCACTCTCCTCTTTCACTTTCATCAATAGGCTCTTAAGTTCCTCTTTGTTTTCTGCCGTAAGAGTGGTGTCATCTACATATCTGAGATTATTGATATTTCTCCCAGCAATCTTGATTCCAGCTTGTGCTTTATCCAGCTCAGCATTTCACATGATGTACTCTGCATACAAGTTAAATAAGCAGGGTAAAAATATGCAGCCTTGGCATACTTCTTTACTTTTTTGGAGCCAGTCTGTTGTTCTGTATCCTGTTCTAACTGTTACAGCTTCTTGACCTGCATGCAGATTTCTTAGGAGACAGGTAAGGTGCTCTGGTATTCCCATCTCTTGAAGAATTTTCCCAAGTTTGTTGTGAACCACACAGTCCAAGGCATTGGCATAGTCAATGAAGCAGAAGTAGATGTTTTTCTGGAACTCCCCTGCTTTTTGTAAAATCCAATTGGCAATTTGATATCTGGTTCCTGTGCCTTTTCTAAATCCAGCTTGAACATCTAGAATTTCTTGGTTCATGTACTGTTGAAGCCTTGCTTGGAGAATTTTCAGCATTACTTTAGTATCTCTAATTTCCTTGAAGAGATCTCTAGTCTTTCATGTTCTATTGTTTTCCTCTATTTCTTTGCATTGACCACCAAGGAAGGCTTTCTTATCTCTCCTTGCTATTCTTTGTTTGTTTGTTTGTTTTTTAATTTTTATTTTTACTTTATTTTACTTTACAATGCTGTATTGGTTTTGCCATACATTGACATGAATCTGTCTCAGGTGTTACATGACTTCCCAATCCTGAACTGCCCCCCTTCCACCTCCCAACCATATCAAGTCTCTGGATCATCCCT